>DVQH01001770.1:0-11616 GCA_018231625.1 Papilio phestus | reverse complement strand
ATAAGTAATATTACACTCTTTTTTATTTAACCCATTTTTATCTAACTCTCTCTCTTTCTCTCATTTATAAGTAATATTACACTCTTTTTTATTTAACCCATTTTTATCTAACTCTCTCTCTCTCCCTCCTTAAAGTTGAAAGATGCCGATCTGTTGGGTGTGACAATGGAATTGTACAAGCCAATCTTCTGGCTAGTGGCACGATCTATTCAGTTTCAAACGATGGAACCGGAAAAGGCCCGAGACATGACCTTTCACTGCTTTTCCACTGGGCCCTCTTTTGCCACTTCTCCGGGCGGTGATGCTCAATCTTCTACTGCTTAAAGCAAACACATAAAAAACACCTTTAAAACTCTTCTTCTTAAATCACACTCAAAATACTTGAAAAACCATTCAACTTAAACTAAAAAATTTATAACTAAAACACTAGAACAATTTTTAAAATTTTTTATTTTTGGTTTCATTCATTTCTCACACCCTAAAACTTGTTATATCATCATAATATAATAGATTTAATATATAAATAAATTTTTTGAAATTTAACTCACTGATATATTTCGGGTATTTTATTTTATTATATTTAATTAAAAGCTCATTGAAAAGCAATTTTTAATGTCAGCAAAAAATAATACTAAAAAATTGTAAAATTACCAATTGTAATAAAAAAAATAATAATAAACAGAATAAAGATAGATAGTAAGTGAGAGAGAGAGAAGGATATGTCTTATACACTGTTAAAAATACTGTCTGGTTATAAACCTGACATATTGAGCACGTTTCTGGTTATAACCTTACCAATTTCAAAAATACTAGCTTTTAAGGTGACAATTTTAAGAAAATTCAGCTTATAAGCGTTGATTTTCCAAAATGTCTGCTTACATAAACTTACATTGTTGTTTAAATAAATTGAAAGTATATTACACAAAGACTTGTCGAGTTATGACCAGAAAACGTACTCAATGTCAGGTTATAACAGGAGAGTATTTTTATTGACAGTGTACACTGTAAAGTGGTATCACATATATATTATATAACTGATATATATGTCAGTTATCATCAGTTTTCACTGCTTGGTCCAATTTGTCTTCCATTTTACACTTTGCCCGTTTGAATGCATTTCGAATCAAATCAGCCATCTCGCGGCGAACGTTTAACATGGCCCGATGCAACCTGGCATAGGTCTCCGGGTTATCAGCACGGATCCTATTGAGAGGCTGGCACGACTTTTGCCACATTCGGTGCCATATGGCCAGCTCTATTTCCAGGTAGATTCGCTCCTGTTCCAGCCGTTCCATCTCGGGCCACAGGTACGAGTTGAGCTCTTTTACCTGTGTGTGAGAGAGTGGGATAAATTAGTGTGAAAATCAATGTGAACAAGTGTTAGTGAGAGAGAGGAGAGATATAGAAAGAGAGAAAGTTAGAAGGGTGAGAGAGATAGAGAAGGAAAGAGAAAGAAAGTGAGAAAGAGGAGAGAGAGAGTCAGTTGAAAGAGTGAGAGAGAGAGAGAGAGAGGGGGAGAGAGTTAGAGATATATAGACAGAAAGAGGGAGAGAGAAAAAAAGAGAGAGGGAGAGATAGAGAAATAGGGAGAGAGTGAGAAAAAGAGAGAAAGTAAGAGTCAGTTGGAAGGGTGAGAGAGAAAGAAGGAGAAAGAGAGGGAGGGAGAGAGAGAGAAAAAAGAGAGTGAGAAATAGGGAAAGAGGGAGAGAAAGTGAGAAAGAGAAGGAGAGAAAGAGTCAGTTGGAAGAGTGAGAGAGAGAGAGAGAGCGAGAGAGAGTTAGAGAGAGGGGTGAGAGAGATAGAGAGAGGGATATATAGACAGAAAGAGAGGGAGGGAGAGAGAAAAAAGAGAGGGAGAGATAGAGAAATAGAGAGAGAGAGGGAAAGAGAGAGAGAGAGAGAGAGAGAGAGTGCGAAAGATAGAATTAGAGAGAGAGAGAGGGAAAGAGAGAGAGAGAGCTTATGGCTCTAAACTTAACCAGCATTTTTGCCCGGAAACTTTCTCTTACATTGGTTTGTGTTGCGGCCACTTTCAAGACTACAGTAACACAAATCATTGTATGAGAAAGTTCCCGAACAAAAATACTGTATTTAGAATTTTAGTTAAAGTGATAGGGGATAGAGAATCTCTTACTTTAGCAGGGCTAATTTTATAGCCCTCTCGTAGGCATCTTTGGTTCCATCTATCAAGGAGTAGTGTAACTTTTATATCGTCGATATTTGATGGTCTTTGGCACAATTCAACTAGTTGCTGAGACCGTTGGTGGGCTTTCTCGTAGAGTTGACTCATTCGGTCCAGGTATAGGTTAAGTTTTCGCTTGGTGTACGAGTAAAGCTAAAGAACGAGAATGTAAAACATATTAATATATAACACAGAATTAGAATCGGATATAAGTTCGAATCGAATTGGATATAAATTCGAATCAAATATAAATTTGAACCGGAACTTATATAACTTCGAATCAAATCGGATATGAATTCGAATCGAATATAAGTGTGAACCGGAACATATATAACTTCGAATAGAATCTGATATGAATTCGAATCTAATTTGATATAAATTCTAATTGAATCGAATATAAATTCGAACGGGAACATATATAACTTCGAATCGAATCGGATATGAATTCGAATAGAACTTTACTAATGCAAAATTCTATTTATTATTATAATAATTTGAATAAATCGTTCACTCTTTCTCTCTCTCTCTCTAACTTACCAAAAAAGTATCCCTTTTCTTATCGTTGTTGATCCCTTGAAGCTCCTGATCTACCTTCTTCACATAGGACAACCAACATTCGAGCCACTTGTCAAGCTGTTGCTCCAACTTGGGTTGGTCCGCCTCAAATGTGTCCACCAATTTGGTGATTGTGCCAACGTCTTTCTCATTGCATTCCGTGCACTTATCCTATACAAGGTCAAAGGTCATAATCAGTTTAAACATATGGCAAAATAGAATATTAAAAAAAAGAAGAAATGAAAACTTACACCGGTGTGGACATGATCTTGGGCTGACATGTGAGATCGCATTACAACACACTGGATTTGAGAGGGGAAACAGTGGGAAAGAGTGCAAATATGCTTAAAATGAGCAACTGAGAGGGAGGGAGGGAGAGAGAGAGAGAGAGAGAGAGAGAGAGAGAGAGAGATATGAGACCAACTGCAGTTGCAACTGGAATACGATAAAACTAAGGGGAGAGGGAGAAGGATACAATTGAGAGATAAGTGAGTGTGAGATAAAGTCAAAAATGGAGTACGATAAAACGAAACAAAGAGAGAATTGATCTAAATATTCAAATTTCAAAATGTAAACAATCCAAAATAAACATGATATGGGCTTCATCAAATCGAATTCGAAGTTAAAAATTCGAATTCGAAAAACTTACTCAGGTAAGAAAGGTTGATCAACAGATGTGTTTGTTTTTTCTTGGTGAAAACACGTGCGTTTTTCTCCAAACAACGCTGGATGTGTGAACAAGAAAAACTTGAGAGTAGCACTGAAAGAAAGAGAAAGGGGGTAGAATTCACCCGACAGGCTTAAAGCGCGCCATGTGCGAGTGTTGTTACCTTTCGCAAAGTTTCTCTTGCCAAAAAAAATATTACTATGTGGCGCCATCTAGTGGTGAAGTGATGTAAGGTCAAAGCATAAACACGTGCTCTCGCCCGGCTGATTTTTTTGGGGGGCACGGCGTGACTTTTGTGGTCTAACCTAACTTAAAAACTTCTTTCATCATTCATTGGCAACCTAACCACAACCGAAAAGAAATACCAATTATAGAAGATTATTATCACCATTGTCATCAAATATCACAATTTCTTTCGAGTTTTCTCTTGTTCATCTTTACTCATTTTCTCGTATTTTGCTTCACAAGGATTTTTGGGTAAGTTTTTTTATTACATCTGTGTATTTGTGAATTGTTTTGATATCTCATGAGTTTTGACAATTTGAAATTTTATTTTTAATTTAAAATTGTAAGCTTGAAATTAAAAGTTTAGTTTTCCAACTCTTGAAGCTTTTGTGTTTCTTAATTCAAACTGAACTTTGATCCGTTTAATATGATATGTGCTTTTAACATTTAAAGCAAAAATTAGCAAGACATTTAGTTTATTGACTTAATTTAGAGTTTACAGTTCTATAGCGCATGCGTAGTAGAGAATTCGATTTTGTTTTATTACTTTTATTATTATTTTTGCATAATGCCGCCTCTTTTGTTAAAAAAAATAAGCGTTTATTTATAAAAGTAAAAATACAAATATAATTTATTATAATATAATGAAGATCAGTCGTAATTATTTTAAATTAGAGATTACAAAATTGTGAAAATGTGAGAGAAATAGATTTAGATAGATTTTAAAAAAATAATGATTCCACATCAACTAAGCTTGGTAAAGAGATCGGTTGTGGAATATCTTCGATACCTCGCTCGCCACTGTTTGGCTGGACTTATCAAAGTTTGTTGCGTAATAACTCGACTCGCTCTTCTATTCTTTGCATTATTACTGTTATTATTATTATTATACTGTTTTCTCTCCTCCGACGGATAGTGAGCTTTGAGCATAATCCGGTGAATATCGGTGAGCATAATTTGCATGTTTCGAACGTCTAGCTGGAGGTTTCGAATCTTCTCGTTCTGCTCCAGATAGTTGGCGGTGTAGAGTTCGTGAAAGTTGTTGGATGAGAGCAGGTTTAGTGATCGTTGGAAGCGCTTTTTGAGTACATGAAACTTGAGAAGGTAGAGAAATTGAATGGCTGTTGGATTGTACTTTTTGTAGAATTGAGGCTGTAGAAGGATGGCGGTTGAAGGTGAGGGAGATGGATTCGGTGTGTTGGCTTGACGCTGCGCGAATACTTGGCCTACCCAGTAGACGTGCCATGCGTTTTGGATTAGTCGGGCGGCGTAGTTCTCTCGTACTGTGCCACGAATTTTCTCCTCTTTTTCCACCTAGAGAGAGAGAGAGAGAGAGAGAGTTGGTATTCAGAAAGGTTAGAAATCTAACTATTTAAGCCTAATAATTCATTTTTATAACAGTTATTATAATTCGAAGTAAAAAAAATTGAATCGGGTGAGAATTGGAAAAGTTTAAATTAGAATGCAAATGTAAATACGAAGAGTTAGGCAGAAAAATTCGAATCACACCAGTAAATGTTATATTCGAATCAGTTAAGAATTCAAATCACATCAGGGAAAGTTAGATTCTAATCTATGATGAATTCGATTCATACCAGTGAAAGTTGGATTCGAATCGATTAAGACTTCGAATCACACCAGTGAAAGTTGTATTCGAATCGATGATGAATTCGAACAACAACAGTGCAAGTTGGATTCGAATCTATGATGAATTCGAATCACACCAGTGAAAAGTAAGATTAGAATCGGTTAAGCACAGTGGAAGTGGCGTAACTCTCATAGTACAAAAACGTGAGTTGCAGAATACCAAAAAATGACAGAACATTGAACGTAGACAATATCATTCATTATAATAAGTATATACTATACTAATTAGCATATAGGAAAGAAAATTGAAATACTTTACCTTGAGAGCCAATCCAGCTCCAATAATACCGGCAGGGAGAGAGAAGATGGAAGTACCAATGATCAGCGATAAAGCTGTTACTATTTTACCCGGTACCGAAGCTAATAATAAGGATTTTAAAGAAATGGATTATTATATAAAAACTTATAAAGTGATTTTTAAAATTGTAATAACTCTTACCGGGAACGACATCACCAAAGCCAACAGTGGTAAAAGAGACCAGTGTGAACCACATAGACTGGCCGAGTGAAGCGAACTCCGAGTTGGTTGGATTCTCGATGAAGTAGATCAGAAAAGATACCGAGATCATGAGTAACATGGCAAAGTAGAGACAGACGGCCAGTTGGAAGCGACCAGTCCAGATTACCGAACCTACTAGACGCCACAGGTGGTATCTAGAAAGAGGGGGAGGAGAGATTTGATGAAAGATTCGGGGGAAAAGTTAGAATAAAATTTTTACAAGAGGACCATCTGCCGAAGTCAAACTCTAGTTAGCAAAATTAGAAGAGATATGCCAAAAATTCGAATCGAATCGAATGAAAATTAGAAAAGTTCAAATTTCGAATTAAATTATATGAGAATTCTAAGTTATACACATAATTAGAATCGAGTAGAAATAAAATTCAAATCATAGTACAGAAAGTTTGATTCAAATCGGTGATGAATTCGAATCACAGTGAAAGTTAGATTCGATTCGGGTTAAGCACAGTGGGAGTAGGGTAACTCTCATAGTATAATGTTGGAAAACCGAAAATGCCAAAACATGAACATAGAACATAGAAACCCACAACCATACTTTTCATTTGTAGGGGGGATTAAACCTTACTATAAAACCTTACCTATGTTCAAAGAACTGCAACATTCGAAAGCCGCGTAATCCAACCGAGATCAGATTCTCGCGTAGACCAAAAACCGTTCCAGTGATTGTGGCGATGAGAATGAAGAGATCGAGTAAGCAGATTGGATTTACAATCACATGAATCCAATGACGATAGCGGTATTTGGGTAGAGAGGTAGAGGACCAGACTTGAACCAGAAATTCCACACCAAAAATGAGTGCCACCAGAAGATCGAGTCCGAAGAGAAGGTTTTCTATATTTTGATGGGATTTTGGTTAAAAATGGAAAACAGTAAACCCTAATAATCGGGCGTTGTTTTCGAAGCAAAATGGAAGGTAATCATGTTCATGTTTGATTCATGGCATTTTTGGTTTTCTGCCATTTTTTGTTGTTTGTGAGAAGTACCTTATTCCACTGTGCTTAACCGATTCGAATCTAACTTTCACTGTTGTGATTCGATTTCTTGATTGATTCGAATCTATTTTTCTTTGTTATTATTTAAATTTTATTCCGATGTGATTCGAATTTTTTTGAATAACCCTTTGAATTACTCGATAACTCAAGTTTATTCTCCGTGGCTTTGGCTTTTTTGTTCACCGTTTTTTACACTTTAGCGCCGGTCCTCTTGTGTAAAAATAATTTAACTAAAATACCTTCAACTTTGCTTCAAAAATAACGCATAACACAGCGAACGTTATTCAAAATTTTAACCTAAATGGGCAAGTGATTTCAAAATATGCCTAAATTTTAACCTAAATGAGTAAAATTTCGAAAGCTGCGGCATTTGAGTTAAAATTTTAACCTGTTTTGAAATCACTTGCCCGTTTGAGTTAAAATTTTGACACGCGTTCTGCGTGAAGTATGAGGAGAAACTGTAGTTTGTATATACTTACCATGTTCCTGGTGAGCGTACATAGTAAACACGATGCAAACTAAGACTAGAAGAGCCAAGGTTATCTGGTATGAGATCTCGAGGACCGACTGAGGTCGGTTTAGGAAGAGATAGGTTCGGTACTTGTACCGTGTGGGGTGACGCAAAAAGTTTAGGGTTTGCATCTCTTGAGATTTGGTGGGGGATTGAAACTCGAACAAACTTGGCACATACAAGTTAATGATGATTTATGTTTATTTGTTTTTATTACATTAATAAAACTAATTGGTTTGGTGATTCAAACTTTAGTTGAATGATATAGATAGATAAAGATAGATAGTGAGAAACCCTTCACAAAGATGAGATCATTTGTTGTTGTTGTTGTTGTTTAATTTTCTGCTAAAGAACTGAAAAGTGTTTTGATTTAGTCTCTGTGTGTTGATGGCGATGAGTTTTGCAAATGCACTTTATGAGAGGTGAGTAGACTTGTTATATGACTTGTTAAAATAACTATAACTTGCGTTCCTGTAAAAGAGAGAGTGAGAGTGAGATAGACATTAATTAGTTATATTCACTGTCATCATCATGTGTAATAAAAAGAGAATAGTATCAGTGAGAGAAATAAAGAGAGAGAGAGAGAGAGAAAAGTGAAGATTCACGTGATGATAATGATTGGGTCCACTTTAACCAAGTTTGACCACAATTTTGATAATTTTATCTCGAAATGCGTCAAAACAAGTGTTCTATCTAAAAGTAGCAAGCCTTGCCTTTTATAAACATCCAAGTTTGGTAGAAATGACAAAAATTAAGATGAGAGATTCTCAAAATTGCACGTCAAAAGCATTATATTGGACCTCTTTTTATGAGCTTTTATCTTCGTTTTTTTATCAATAATTAAAAATCTTGTGGCAGGTGGCACGTAAGATGGGTAGATGATGTGCTTAATTTGGCAGTTTTCCGATTATTTAAAGTTTAAGTTGAGTACAGTAAAGTTGTATATTTAAAACACATATATGAGAGTAAAGAGAACATGACGCTTTGTTATGGTTTTGGCGGTCAGTTGCCTCGTGCCGCCAGCTGGACTTTCTCTCTCTCTCTCTCTCTCTCACTTGTGTGTAAAATAAGTATCGAGACATCTGGTGGAGGGTTGGTGAGGTTTTTTTAAAATTTAAAGTTAGCTTATGTTGATTTTTTTGTTAATCCAACATAAGTAAAAATTCGAATTGAACTTTTAATTAAAAATAAGTGAGAAAGAGGATAATTGCAATTCAATTGACAGTTTGATTCAAATGCGGTAAGTTACGCATGCGTATTTAAGAGTATACAAGCCAACGTAGAAATTGAATTTGACTCTTTATTATAAAAAAATAAAGTGAGAATGAGGAAAATTGGAATTTCAATGACAATTCGATTCGAATTCGGTAAATGGCGCATGCGCACTTGAAATTATAAAGTATATATAAATCAGTGTAGAATTCAAATTATTATCATTTACGATTCGAATTCGAGCTGGAGTGGCACGAATTTGTTTTCGTCATGTAAACAAACATTTATTTCATTATTTATTTTAATTTAATTTTCAAATTGGTCTCTTTTCTTTTATCTTTTCTGTCAGTGTCACAATCACAACACAATGAGCATCATAAGTCGAACGTGCCGTCATCGATCGATTCTACAATGGCTCGATTTATCATCACGACTCGTTTCACCAACTGCCACTTCTAGGCTTCAAGACTCTTTTTGTTTGAAGATGATGGTTCAAATACCACAGCGTGGCATGAAAAGGTGGCAGGAGAAGACATTGCGAGCGATGTATTTTCGCAAGAAATCGTTCGATGTGATTCCCGAGAAGCTTCAGGCAAGGTTTGTAGGAGAGTTTTTGTCTAGATTTTAGTTTGATTTGAATTCTTTCTCTTCTCTAGATCCGAATGGGCCGACTGGAACTACCCGGCCGAGTTGTTTGCATTTGCTAATCGTCTCCAAGAGCCTCAACTTAGCCAGGAGATTCTGCAACGAGTCTTCACCCATTCAAACTATGTTCAGGCTCAACAAGCCCAAAGTGAACAGCTCGAACTGGCTCAACTAGATTTTCCAGACAACCAAGAGTTGATTGCCACCGGTCGTGGTGTGATGGACAGCTTTGTCCCACTTTACCTCCGGTATTTTCTGAGAAAAGCACCGGAAGAGTGTATTCAATCTGTGGCAAAGTATCTCGGATCGAATGAAGTGCTTTGTGAGGTGGCCAAGTGGATTGGCTGTATTGGTGAGTCTAAATGGAATTTTAATCAATTTGGATCGATAATTTTTAAAATGCGTTAGGTGACTTTGAATTGCTTTAAAAAATTTTTTGAAACAAATAGTTTTAGTCGAATCAAAAACTGTTGATTCCAATTCAAGTCTTTTACTTTCTAAAGTTTTCTTTGCATTTGATTATTATAGATCTTGAGCTCTGTGAAGAGCTTCCTCCATCTGAGTCTACATTGGCAGATACTGTTCCCGCTTTAATCGGTGCCATAGCAACCGAATCCGGCACTGCTCGTGCTCATAACTTCATAATCGACTTTCTACTCACCTATCTTCAAGGTACGTTATATAAAATGTTTACTAACCTACACGGTTAGAAATATCTACTTATACTACTACTACTACAAGTCTTCTTTGTAATAGACTTTCAATTTAAACAATGTAAGTTTATAAGCAGACATTTTGGAAAATCAACGCTTTTAAGCTGAATTTTTAAAAATTGTTAGATTATAATTCAACTTTTCTTTAATTGTCAACTTAAAAGCTAGTATTTTTTGAAATTGTAAGATTATAACCAGAAACGTGCTCATTGTCAGGTTATAGACCAGACAGTATTTTTATTATAACAGTGTAGATTCAAAATAACTTTATTTCCAATTTCTTAAGGTGCCGATATTCTCGAGATTTGGCCACTTCACGATCTTCACCTTGACCTTGATTCGTACCTGGCCAAACATGGTCTCGGTGGTCCGACTGAACCGAGAATTTTGCATCAGAGTGCAGTGGGAACACTCGAGGCGTGCTACGTAGTGGGCATCTATCTGAACCAGAAGTTGATTGGCCAATCACCGGGTGAGACTCTGGCGATTGCAAAACGAATGGCACACTTGGATGCATTTAGAAATCTGTTTGGATTGACCACCAGTGAGGTAAGGTTTCGCTTTGGGACCGAAGCTTACAAACTGGAGTATCAACAGTGTAACAAACCTAATCCGTCTATTATGAATTGATCAATTTGTATAAATTTTTAAATTTGTAACGTTTAAATTTATAATTTTTTCCAATTTAATTTTTTCGCATTGTTATACTTAAATTTTTTTAATGTGTCAATTTATTTTCAATTTATATATAATAATTAAAGTTTTTGATTTAGTAATTTTTAAGCAGTGATAGTATGGTAGAATTTATAGTTAAGTTAGGTTCATTAAATTTTACATTAGATCATGGGTTTCTATGTTCATGTTAATATTTTGGCATTTTTCGTTTTCTGCTGTTTTTACACTGTAAAACTTTTATTTATCGATTCGAATATAACTTTCGATGTTATGATTCGAATTCTTAACTAATTTGATTCTAATTTTTAATTTTACATTAAATTTTTTTTATTAATCTTTAAAAACACATAAATCAAACAAAAAAAGATGATACGAAAGAGAGAGAGAAGGAAAAGAAAGGTTAACAGAGTGAAAATACTGTCAACATATTTATGGGATAAATAATAATAATAATAAATCATATTCCATGATTACAAAAAAATATAATCCTAATTATAATAATAAAATATGTTAAAAACATAAGAAAATAATAATAATTATTATTATATATATGCTATATATATGGAATATTTAATAAGGATGATTGAAAATGATGTGATGATGATGGTGCTGAAGGTTAATATTGGTGTTTTGAAAATAGATGGTATTTAAGATGAAATAGAGAGAGAGAGGGGGGGAGAGAAAAGATGAGTCTTCCTATTCACTATCCGAAGCTTTACGTTTGCGTTGTCGTTGCGGTGGCTCTCGGACCTTGATGTCAAACTTGTACTCCTGATCGCAGCCCATATAGCTGTCACACATAAAGTAGAGCGTGTAGGAGTGGGTGCCTGGCTGCGAGGGTGCCGCAAAGTCCAACTTGACCTTGGCTTTCTTCGCTATCGATACACGCTTGATCGAGATCAGTTGGTTGGTCTTCGGATCGCCTACCACAACCCACCAGCCTTCCTCGCGTTTCTGAACGGGTGAGAGAAAGAAAGAAAACAATTCGAAATTGAGAGAGAGAAAGCCAGTTTTTTGTTCTTTGCACTGATTTACGAGAAAGTAGAAGAGGGAGGAAGTTTCACTCCACACG
>DVQH01001769.1:0-11617 GCA_018231625.1 Papilio phestus | reverse complement strand
ATTTACTTATAAAAGTAGCAGTGCTTAACAAAAAAATATATAAAGTCATGTTACTAAATTGTCAAATTTCTTTATGCTAACAGGTTATCGTAAATGAATGCTTCGATAGTTTATATAACTATAGTGTTGTAACACTAACCCCAATATACACTTCAATTAAACAAAAGGTAACATCACAAAGTCGATAGATCTATATCGAATGAAAGCTCTTAATTAAAAAACCGCATTCAATTGGTCGCTCCTGGCTGTACGCGGTATGGAGGAGGCAGTCAACTTATTTATTGTCCACTATAGAAATTGAATATGGAACCTATACGACGTGGTCGGAGGTAATTAAAAATACGTCACTCGCAGCCGACCTTTCAATTCGAGCATGTGTCGAAATACAAAATGAATCATTTCCCGTTTATATTTGTACGTTACCGTCGGAACTGCGATCTGTTTGTTGTTATTCGGCCGATCGAAATATTCATACAGTGAATGGGAAATTCAGTTTTATAGCGGGATGTGTTGCGCGCAAAACTGGTCGTCTAGATATCATGTTTTGTCCGATGAGAGAGGTAATCTTTTTCACCAATGTGCATGTATCTGTAATAGGTGTATTTGTTTGAATGTATAATATGTCCAGTTCAATGTGACCTCTAGTAGTCTGAATGAATTGACCGACATTATTCGGTGTGTCATTCTATTAATGTTATTTAAAACCAAAACTTGATAATTTTCACACTGGTTGTTTTAAATGTAAAGAACAAAAAGGAACCGCAATACATTACTCGCGGAGGGCACATCTGGTCATCCTGGTCGAGTGTTGAGGCTTGATTTATTTTCAGTATCCATCACTCTCCCGCTCCGCTGTTACCTTTTGTCTCTCCCTAGCTCCATCTAATCTTTTTGTACTTTCCAATTGTATAATTACATATTCGTTTAAAACACTTTTCTTAATTTATTATGATCTTTAATTAGCAAATTCACTAGACCAAAATAACCCATCTCGATATTTGACGATTATACTATTTAAACAGGAGAGAAGCATCAATTTACCGAGGTAGTGATTAATTTTATGATTGTAATTTTCACTAGGTTAACTTTATAGAAACGCTCAGTTCATTAAAATAAACATTGGCGTGAAAGCCGTCGGTTAATACACCTGTCTGTTTCAATTCCCAATGAGCAATGCTCGGGTCCCTACCAATTTTGTGTTAGTGGGATAAACTTGTTTAGCATTTAAATTATATTCCCGCCACCGATTCAAACAACTGCGCGCAGAATTAATAACGACGAAAATGTTTAGTCACACACAATTTTGCTAGATTTTCAGATTGCAATTTGCATGTTAAACGTCAATCCAACGGCTATGCGTCGAGCCCTATCGCTGAATATTAATGCGGCTCCGAGATTTTGTTTTACTTTGTGGAAACTCGATTATAATGCAAAGTAGCCGACAGCGCTGGCCCACTCCGATGTGCGTCTCCCGCACGTCTAGACCCTAGACAGCTGCCCCCGATAGTACGCTGTGTAAACTCATAAGTGTTTCACTAATCGATATTTAATCTTCAGATTAAGTATGTTCATTTGAATAAAGACACTTTATAAAAAAGTATGTTTGATAGATCAAATTTAATTCTAGAGAATTGATATCACGCAGCAGAACGGACACATTTTGAAGGTTTTAAAGTTTAATAGAATTCTAAAGTTAATAACTTAGTTGGTTAATTTTTACCTTCTTGTTCCAAAAAAAGTTTTATATAGCAAATAAAAACCTTCGTAGAACAAAAGTAAAACAGTTTGGGTAAAGCATTTTCACGTACGTGAAACGCAAGAATTTTAGGGGCTGTAACAGGTCACACCCTACACGATGTGTTTTAATAGTGTTTACACTAAAGGGAGAGTTCGACAAATATTAAATGTAGCGTAAATGATTTATTGCGCCTTTAAAAATAACGTTAATGTTCGGCGATATAAAATAGATTTTAGAAATGACTTATTACAAGAAGTTGCTGATGTCATTTTAGTATTTGTTTTATTTGTTTGATAAAAAAGTAATTATTAAATTCCTTTTTAATTATTTTTGTATTGATTTACATTTTCTTTAATTTCTGTTCAAATGGTCGGTAATTTTTCCATCTGGTAAAATTTAGTTTGTACATAAAACACAAAAAAAAAACTGTTTATTATTCATATCGATGAAAATTTTTCACAGTGTTCGAATTAATGTTTATGTAATCTTAACAAAATATCGTGCCTAAAAGTTTGACCACCTGTTTCAGACGTGGTAGGGGGATAGGGGAGATGGGGGAAAGGACACCAGTGCTCTTCCCGAAATTTACCTACTTGCTTTAATTAGGCTTGTGTAGGCTTACGGTCGGTCATTTTTCTTGTTTAGCCGTAATTGATAAAGGGCGCGCCAGCTCGAACGGACACGAAATCAGCCTCACTTTGCCTTGTGCCTTGCTTTACTTGGGAATTTTACTTAGTAATAATAATTTATTCCTATAAAGCATTTGAATTAAAAATTAAATTACAAGTAGAGGGATAAAGTAATTATGTTCCTTTAGCTTTTTTGGATAATACATAGTAAATATTTTTAAACTGTCGCACTATACTCCGATAAATTGTTCATCGTCATTTGCAAATTTTGATACGTTTGTAAAAGCGAGAAACAAGTTACTATAAATATATACATATTAAGAATAACTAATCTATTTACTTATTAAAATAAAAAGTTTACTACAATATGAAACCGCTTTGCGAATAGGAAAAACTTTTACTACACAAAATGGCTTCTACAAAAACTGTACACACTATACTCTCATGCATGAACTTCAAAACGGATTGCTTTTAAGTGGATTGAATGAAAATATTAACAAATTGGCCTGCAGCTGTATTAAACAGTAAATTCTCATATCCTCATATTAACGTTCCCCCTTCATTGAAGGGTGACTGGCAATGTGGAGCGCCTAGGGGATGCAACCTCAGCAATTGCGTTAAATCAGAGTTGCTATTCGATTAAAAACGGTATCGAACCTGGTCGCTAGTTCACTATACAATGTATATCATTAGATCGATTTCTGTACCTATGTTTGTTATATTTTATTTACTAAAATTCAGAGTAGTTTCATAAAAAAGCGTACAGTATCATTAATTGTGTAGTGTTACCTAAATTGTTTATTTAGTTTTAATTTTAATGTTCTTAAAATGAAATTATATACACTTGTCGGAGTGACGAGCGGTTTGTAGAATTCAATTGCGAAGTCAGATCATGTAAACGGTAACAAATCTCCATTGTGGGCATATTGAAATAAAAATAGCGTAACATTAGAAACACTGTCCTTAGTTGATCACCATCTTAATTGATAACTTCACAATACACTCTAATCGAATTGCAAACATTTACAGATATTAACAAATTGTTTTTACAATAACAAAGCACATCTTTTCCACCATTCAATGACATCAGTCATTCGATCGCCGCTAGACATTTATCACGCACGATGCATATTCAGCCAGTACTCAAAATTTAAAGTTGCCAGTTAATTTAATCATTTAAAAATTAACAATCATTTCGTCAAGTTATACTTTTAGAAAGTATCATTTGAAATGGATTAAGCAATACGTCGAGACATAAATAGCCGTACATATGCAAAATAAATTTAGTTGCAACTTCTGTAGATAAGTAAGGTCGAATGATTTGATTTGGTCTTCGAAGTCCCCCATCGAAGAGTTTCTTTCAGAGGGAGCCTGCCGTGCCTACAACTGTCGCAAGACCAATATTGCTGAGGAAATTAGTTTATGTAAAATGTAGAACAGCAACGAAAAAGATCCAGAAGAAAAATGTAGACAGAATATTGAAATCAATTCAGTTTGCCGTTTCTATTGCATCACGAAGTCATCTTCGCGAATTGAAATGATAAGAAGCCAGTACTGTGAAAGATGTTATTTATTTATCGTAAATTGAAAGAGAAAATATGAAACAGCGCATATAACACTATATTTTTACATTTGACTCGAAGATAATATCAGAAATCAAATAGGTACAATTGTTTGTAATAATCGATTTCTAAGACTTGAAATCGTTTGTAACTTTAGTCACAATAGAATTCAACGTATGCCTAATTGAAACGTTGGGTTAGACCTTACCCATAAATGGTGTAATAAATGTGCGCAGTGTAGCCGAAGTATAAATTTAATTAATACTGAATAAGGCATGTATATCCCCGACCATAGTTAAAGGGCTTTAATTGAAATTTGTTTGGTCGCAGAAACGATCACAATTTTAATAGAACAATAGCTGTTTTCATCATTCGAGTGATAAATTAGTATTTGATTATGACCTGGTATTTATTTTTTCATTTGTAATCTTGGTTAGAAAAGGATTTGAGTAATAGATGCACATTGTGCCATTTTGACAAATATGCCGTTCAGTTCATGTTTGTTATTTCCGTAACGTTAAACATTTTTTCTGAATATTATCCGCGTTATAATAAAACTAGACTAAAAAGTGCTATATTTATTGTTTCCTAGAGTTCATTGTTTCAATTTTGTTTTTAAATATAAAGTAGGTTGGAAAAAACGGCCATAGAAATATTTAAAATCGGGGACACTACGTAACGTAGAGATTGTCAGTCAATACACTTTTTGTTCGAATATGAACGTGCCGTCAAAATAGACCACGGCACGGCACAAAGGAAACCTGAATTATATTTTATAACATTCAGTGATTTTTAGATTGGTGCAACGTGAATTTAAAAATTCAATTACTAAAAACTTGTATTCATAGAACTGTTAACTATGAGCATATTCTTTTGTTCAGAAAACTTTTCATTAATAACAACTAGAAATACTTGTCCTATAGTAAATTTTAAATTAATATGCTTCTACATCATATATTTCATTAAATTTACGCAAAGATTAATAAAAATAACAAGCGAAATAGTGAATAATTCAAAATATACAGAGCTGTATGTAAACTCTAGTTAAGTAGTGGTTTAGTATTGCTAACCCCTGCTTGATTATTTGTGTTCATCCGACCTCGAAGATGACACAATGCGCCGACGACGCCCCAGCCGACGTGAATAGCATCCATTAATGCCAAGAGACTCGCAGTGTGAATAGCCACACAAGCTGACTGATGTACCATTACCGTCATATGTAACCAATCAACGCTTCTATTAAGACAAACTTGAGAAACTATACTTGACTTGAAATTACAGTGTACTCAGTTTGATCATTTCCAATGTGTAAATTTGAGATTTAGTTTACCTAGCATGCGCTTTTGATAGAATTACGTTGAGTCTTATGCAATTTTTAAAACGGTGTGCAATGTATAAATCGTGGCGACTCTTTACATTATATTATATTAATTTTACATTACCTCTTAGTTACTGACGAGTATTAAAAATTAAAGTCTTCTATGAAACAATTGCGGCTTTTTCGTTTCTTTGACGACGAAAATTTTCTTTTTAATATTCTTAAGTAAAAGTTCTACACTTTCTTTCATTACCAGAGAAATTTATAAGTCTTTGAAATTTTTCTGAATTATCAAGTAGTGTATGGTCCACAGCCAAGACTAGTCTCAGAAGCCCACTACAGATCTTTAGTATAAATTGTCAGTTTTTACTGTTAAGTTATTAATAATTGAAAAACGTCAAATAGATTTTGCGAAGCTCGCATGTGTATTACATATTCAATTGGACCTTTAAAACTCGGTTAACCCTGGTCAAAAACAGCTTAAAAAGTAAAAAAGAAAAACAAAGGTAAACGAAATTTTTAGAAAATAGCTATTATCTGTGAAAAACCAATTTCCATTTACATTTTGACAGCAGACACATGTGTATAAAAAGAACACAGAGCGGCCGTGCGTTTCACACTGGATTCTATTTTATGCCTAGTGACTACATATCGACTTTTATTTTTCTGCAGCGCATTTCACAATCAACGCACTGCAGACAAATAGAGTTAGGAGAGAGATTATGGAACGTATGAATTTGTAGCAATTTTTTCATGGGAAAACGGCTTTAATAGATTTATGGATTAACCTAAAACTGTGGAAGGCATTGGAAAAAGTGTGTTTCCAGTAGCCTTGATGATCATATTTATCTCAATGTGCTGCAAATTAACGAATAATAAATACAGTTCAGTTAATTCAAACTATTGCATCGTTATTTGATTGTTTATTTTTGACTAGATAATGGAAATGTTGCAACTTGTATTCGTAAATTAATTTAAAACCTACATATGCAAAGACATCGGATTGCAATAAGCGCTTAACGGATAATGACTCGCCTCAAACAGGTTGATATCGGGCCACTTAATTATATTGGAAATATTTGTAATTTAATAAAGTGATTATTAAAATCCCAACTGGATTTATGTGACTTAATCCATTTAACTAAATTTAAATTTACTGCCGACACAAACTTGATTGAATGGCATGAGTTTTCAAATATTATTTTATCTTAAATCAAAACATTTAAAAATCATAGCTAAAATCTTTTAAGTTCCAAACGGACAATTTGGCACATACAGATTATGGTAAGGCTCGTTTGTAACCCAGAATGTTTCTCATTCTAAGAAAACTAGAAGATGTAAGAGCAAGTCTGTTTATAATATTTATATGTAACCCGAATCGTAAATATTAAAGGTGGCTTGAAGCCAAGTTGCAGTCGTGCCGCATCCAATTATATTTCAACTTGAAATTATGTCAAGACTTGATTCTGGTACAAATTAAGCCATAGCTTGTAATTATAGGTTGCAGATTTGCTTATTAAAATTTGCTGGCAACAAAACAGCTTATAATCAGGGAATAATCTATTATGATAATTTCAGATGAAAGAATGTATTCATTTTCTTCTTTACAATAACAAAATTTGAGATAAATGATTGACGCTAACGAATCTCAGTTATCATATTTTGTTTATAAATGGTGAGCGATTGTTAGATGTTTACAATTTTTCATTGTCATGTCAGTTTGTAAGATTCACTGTAAATAAAATTATTTTCAGTTCAAAATCAGTCTCTCCTTACTTTTCCTTCATTGTATTATTTTTAAAAAAGTAACAATTCCTTCACAAATTTTTGTGCAATATTTTTGTAAATAATAATTGTACAATCCTAGTATGGTTAGTAATAACGTCTGTTTGTCTATATCTATGGGAAAGGCGATCGTTTAGCATTATTAAACCTTCTGTCTGCGTCTGTAGCGTTGATTATTTGTGTTCATCAAAGCATAGGGACAGCACAATAGCCGATGTAAACGGCAGCCATTACTGTACAGGGTCACATGAATAGGCCAGTCGCAACCATGTCCTTTTACAGCCTTTTGTTATCGTACAACAGCACTACAATTATAAAATTATTGTTATCTACGGCGAATGATGATATTTTTTGAAAAGAAATATGTAGTCGCGAAAGTTGTATACATTTTCTTTGTATTAAAATTACGTCAGCAATATTTTTGAATGAAAAGAAAATGTTATTTGAATGTTTTCAAATGTTTTCAAGGTTTTTGTATTCGACTAACTTTTAATGTACAAGTCTATAGTGACATGGTGTTTATAGCGCGATAATTAATAAAATTAATGTCAGCGATTTACAATGTTCGCAAGATAAATTACGTCACCGAAGTCGACAGGCAATATCATATTTATTTGACATGGGACAGATTCCCTCGTGTAATGGCAAAGTTAATTTGACACCCCAGTCGAAAAGTAAGAAATATTAGTTCATTGGATAAAAAACAATTAAATAAGCACATTACTTTAAGTTAAATAGACTCTCATGATTAGATTTATATGTAACACACAATAATGTAATTACCACTCATAATTACATTATTGTGTAAAAAAATGAGTTTTGATGTATCGCTTACAGTAATTTTTAATTAGATAGTAAATAACAACACTAATTAAAAATTAGAAAAAATAATTCTGATCAAATAATTTTATATGATCCTACTTAATTTCTGCAATCAAGTATTTACTAAAAATATCTACATCGAAGTGAAGTTATTAATAAACGTCGTGCCATTGGCGTTACAAAATAATAAGGTCGTATCGAATAATAAAGTGCTGAGAGTGACATTGGAGCGATGTCGGCGCGCTCGATGTTATCGACGTGGCTGTTAATTATTTAATGAAATTGATATTTCTGTATTCATTTTCGAGTCAAGTGCCGTGATCACTGAAAGAAAATTCACCAGTTAACATTTTTATTTTTTTATACAATCTCGTAAACTTGTTAAAAAAAATTTACTCTAAACGTTAATCATCCTCGGTTTATAGTTCTATATTATGTACTTGCGTACTTTAATTACTTAATTAAGTTAAATTTATATTAACACTAGCTTTCGCCCGCGACTCCAACCGCGTGTAAATAATAAAAAAAAACAAAAGCGAGTAGCCTACGAGTTTGTCCGGACTATTATCTACATCTATGCTAAATTTCATCGAGATCCGTTCAGCAGTTTAGTTTACAAACTCAAACAAACATCCATCCATCCATCCTTCCATCTTAACTTTGGCATTTAAATAATTGAGTGCGAATAAGTAACTTGTAATATTGCATGAAACTGATTTCATACTAACAAATCTTAAAGCATACATTTATTTGAGTCCAGAGTTGACTTTGAAAATGTAGAAACACATCTCACCAGTTGCAAGTCTACACTTGTTTTGCAAACTTAATCTACATTAAGTTTGCAAAACAATACATTTCTAACTTCTAGTATTATCATATAAGTCTGAACAAAGCGAACACACACATTGAAACTCACATAGAAATTTTCCGAGTTGTTTGTTAGTTGATGTTTATAAAAGTACTCCCAACTTTACAGAGGCGCGCCTCTAATGGAGCTCTGGCCTTCCGGCAGGAGTCCAGAAGGCATTTAATCTTGCCTTGAATTATGTGCTCATATCGGAGACCCGGAAAACCTTCGGCATTCGCGCCTAAGTAGTTTTTATTATGTGTTTATCCAGTTGTACTATTCCTTTATTATTTTTAAATGTTGCTTTTTATTAATTTTCCTAGAGACTTAAAACAAGCAGAAATTGAATGCATTGTGACGTTTTTTGAAAGCAAGAAGATTGTGATAAATCTACTATTGCTGTTAAATTTCTCACAGACATTGTGATATTTAAAGCCAATATATTTATAGCCTCGTATGTAATTTATTATTCATATCTCGAAATTAAATCTGTATAAAATTGAATGACTCATACAAAGTTGTTAGCGTAATATGCAATATCGCTAGTGGATCTTACATGGAAGTGGTATCAGTTCCCGGAACGTTAAAAACCGGTAGCGTAGCTAAGTGAAGTTAGCAGTATTCCCCGATGTAATTACAGCGTAGTCGCTTGTACGGGTAACAATGACCTATGGCCGATAGTCCGCTCTTGCCTCCGCTACTGCGTCCGCTTATACTCCGCCCCCGCCCTTGTTAAACAAGTTGTTACGCCCGAGTCCACCGGCTATAAACAACGTCCATGTGAGCTTCTAGTTAGCCTAACCGGTTTATCTCAACGAGTTGAAAACAAGCGCAAAGGACTTTGTATCTAACGTATATGCAGTAAGGTGATAGTGGCATGAGCTTTATTCGGGTAAATTGTTATGAAATATACGAAAGCACAATATATCAAATGTTAGTAATCAAACTTAAATTTGAACAAACACAAGAAATTTGTGGAACAAGTAAGATCTAACGCGAATATCCATCCCAAGTCCGTCAGGTTTTTACTGATTGTTGAGTTAAAAGACGTACTTGGCTTTATGACAAATTAGGCAAGTTTTTCAAGAATACGATATCTCAAATATTGTGGAAATCTACAATCACGTTAAATATAGCAAAACATTTGATTTTAAAATTATTACACGCAGATTCATTGAACAAGCTTCTCCATTTGTAAATTTATTTTTGTTGCTAAATGGATGGATAGAATTAACTTCACGAATTTTTATTCGTTTTAAACAGCACATTTGATAAATTATTCCGCACAACGCGCTCATGTAACTGTGACGTTAGTGACTTATTTAGCAAGTCCACAAGGCAAGTGCCGTCCCGCGGTAATTCAATAACGCTTCCAGGCAAACGCAGTTACGGTCAATTAAAAGTATGCCACTCTCTCACCGGTCGATGGCGAATCGAGTTACCATCCGCCGGGAGCGGCCGGCGAGCCTGCGAGCCTGCGAGCCTGCGCCCGCCCCAAACAAACACCGAAGAATTCTTGATAATTAAAGTGCTCTCGTGAACTATTTTCATTTATCACTGGAAGTGAAAATAATTAATGAGCCAGTGTGAAATTAAAGTTTTGTCAATTTTACGACAAAACTTTACGAAATTACGCTGTTCCTGAATAAAGTTTTGATTGAATAACAATTGCTTTTCTTCTTTTAGTTTCATTTCGAAGCTATCTTGAAAAAATTGGTCATAATTGTTTCAGTGTAATTGGACCGAGGCTAAAAACTTCTAAACGTTAAGTTTTATAAAAGTTATATATAAAATTTTATCAATGTCTAGATACATACATTTATTGTTGGATTTTTCTTTCTTGGCGATAGTGTAATTAACACTAAATTAAACTTTAAATAATATTGTGTACGTAATAGTTTTACAAGTGTAATTACATTAGACATTAAGGTACCTAATTTAAAGTTGAAACGGCTCTCTGTTCACGACTACGAACACGACATTTCTTCTGGCGTGCGTCTGAATGAGACAGTGTCATTAAATTAAAGTTTCATTTGTCTTCATTTGCTAAACAATAGCAATTATACAAAGCCCCACAGCGGGCGAGTAATCAAGCGTCCCTTTAATTAAGTACAGAAACAGTGCCAAGTAATTGGATCTGAACAACTGAGTAAACAAATCGGAATGGAAGCTAATAAATCTAGCAAACACCTCGCCTGCCGTCTCCGGGCATTCAGATCGTCCTACCAAAAGTAATGCTTCACTAATCACGGCCCAAAACAATCCATTCAGTAAAACGTTACTCTGTTATGCTTAAATCTCAAGACGTAGTAATTCGTAGCCCCTCGTAGCTGCTGCTGCTACGATATAAACGAAAGTTCTTGGTACGTCTTCTATTGTTAAAAATCTGTTTTGTTAAAAATTGTACAATCATTAAACAGATAACAGATCAACATACAATACCGTACGTTATTATATGGCTAATCAAAGCATAATTAAAGTTGTAAAAAATAGCAATTACTCTTGGCAATAAATATAAATATACACGTATACCAATAAAGATCAACTTTAAAACGGACACGGTCCAGCCGGATTAAAACAATATAAACATTAATTTTACAAAGGTTAAAGCTTAAATAAAAGTTCAACCGACTGGAAATATTGTAACTGCATTTCCTATGGCGGTTGCGTGTAATTCTCGTACACCAACTTAACTCGCACACGTGTGCACTACACGTATTTTACCAACGGCATATTCATTTCCGTCTTCTTGCATTTTTATAACATTTCTACTGTTGTTATTTGCCCCAATGAATTTATAGGGTTGTACATACAGAGTTTCGATGTTTCATTTTATTTGTTTTGTTTTTATATTGATATGAGGAAAGCTAGACGAGTTAAAATGTATAATTCAGTCTCTTAAGTATACTACACAAA
>DVQH01001768.1:0-11617 GCA_018231625.1 Papilio phestus | reverse complement strand
ATTTTTATATTTAATTCAAAAATTTTAATTTTTCAACAAATCTCAAAGTAAAAATTTTTTATCATTGAAATTTGTTATAATTTGTCTCACACATATTTTAATCTTTTTGAATATAGAAAAATAAAAAAATTAAATAGTAAATAATGAAAAAATATTAACAAAAATAAATTAAAATTTTTTAAATAAAAATAATTGTAAATAGAAGAAAAGATTGTGAAAAAATCCATGAAAAAGAGTAAAATAATGGAAATCAATTATCGATTGATTGATTCCATGATCAAAGTTAGTTGTAGTGAGCCAGGAAAAAAGGGAGTAAGTGAGTGAGAGAGAAAGATTCAGGTAATCGATATTACAGGTAGAGTCAGTTTACCTTTTCAAGTCGATTTCTCTTTCATTTTTACTTTTTTCTCCGGATTCTATTGATTCTTTGGGTAAGATAATTTTTCATAAAATAAAAAATATAATAAAAATTTTGTTTTTATTTTGAATTCAATTCATTTAAAAAATACAAATAAAAAATAATTTCCATAATTTAATTCTGCCATAACAACAACAAATTATTAAATCAAAATATTAGATAATTATTTTTCCACAAATTAAAATTAACATAGAAAGCAAATTTAACTTTTTTATTTGATCATGAAATTATTTTTGCATTTTTCTCTACTGCAGAGTTCTTAGGGAAAATCAATCCTAAGAAAGTTTCTAGAAACCATTCACTTTAATGATCCTTTTTAAAAAAAATTTCAAGATTGGTTTTTAAACGAGCCCTGTTTTAACAAAATTTAAAACTTAATTTTGAAACTTATTTAATTCAATTACATTTTTGATTTTTACAAGTTTTATAGTTTAAAAACAAAATAAAATTTCAAGTTAAGTGGTATTATAATCTATATATATTCAAGTGACTAACTTTAAGAAACTCACATAAATTTTTTAATGCTTTTACAATCTGTGTGTGTTAAAAAGTAGGTTACAAAAACTTTTTTAACTTTTTCAACATTTCCACATGTAGGTGTTTGTATGTGCAATTATATATTTCTATATCTATCTATATATATAAAGTTGTAAATTTTTAATTTTAGAAACTAAATTAGTTACTTTTTAACTCAAAAATTGACCTTGTCCCAGAAACCTGGAAAATGTACAAACTTTTTGAGAGAGAAAGAGAGGGAGGGAAAAAACAAGGAAGAATCAAGAGATGGGAAAATAAGTGAAAGAGAAAGAAAGAGAGATAGGGAGAGAGAGAGATGGGTACATTGTAATTATGTCTCGCTCTCATTGGAATCGATTCACACTCGCTTTCTAGTGCACTGTGAATCGATTTTTGGGTATCATAAAAGAAAGAATAAGAGAAAGAGAGGGAAAGAGAGAAAGGAAGAGAGAGGGAAAGAAATAAAAATAAGAAAATGATATAAAGAAAAGAAGATAGCAAAAGAGGGGAGAGATTGACAGAGAGAGAGAGAGAATAAGAGAGAGAGAGAGAGAGAGAGTAAAAGAGAGAAAAAATGAAAAAGAGAGAGTGAATGAGAGAAAGTAAGAGAGAGAGAGAGAGAGAGAGAGAGAGAAAGAGTAAAAAATAGAGAAAGAGAAAGAATGAAAAAGCAAAAGAATGGGAGTGAGAGAGAGTGAGTAAATGAGAATAAAAGAGAGAGAGAGCGATCGGGTCACCGGTGACATTAATTAGCTTGCACGATTCTTTCTTTTTTTCAGGAAGAAAATTGTTCCTGTTTCTTACATATTTGATGATCGTATACCATTTTGTTCTCTCTCTCACTTTCTCTCTCTCTCTCTCTCTCTTTCTCTCTACTCTCTTATTCATCGACGTGTTCCGGGAAAAGGTCTTCTTTTCGTTCTCTTTCTCTCTTTTATTCTCATTGACCGTGATCGCATATATTGTCAAATATGATATTAGAAAATGAAAATAATAAAAAGTTTAATTCAAAGCAAGGTGTAGAAAAGAGTTAGAGACAAAATAGAGTAATAAAAGAGAGAGAGAAAGAAAAATTTTTTTTAATTTGTGATAAAGTTTTTAGAATAAAGAGTAGAAAAGATATTCCGTGAGGTTGAAATGAGGTTGAAACCCTTTCTTTATGATAACACACAATTATATATTAATTAATTAATTAACAAAAATTTTGATTAGATTTAATGTAATTGTGAGACTCAAAAGAGGAAAACGAAAGAGAGAGTGATAAAAGTATTATGTTAAAATTTAGACATGAGATTTGGAGCCATAAGAGCTCTGGGGAGATTTCACTTTGCTTATCTTGTTGCATGTGGTAGATTTAAAAGTGAAAGAGATTGTGAGAGAAAAAGAATTAGATAATTGAAATATTCAAGTTGGTGACAGCCCAAAAATGCTTTCATTGTATTAGAGTTAGAATTAATTGAAATTAAGTGGAAAAAATGAGAGGGGTGCCAACTGAGAAAACTCACAAATAAATAAATAAATATATATTAGAATTGCGATTAAAACACAAATGAGCAATTCACAAAAAACGTGAATCATATATTTTACTCATAGACTTGACTGCTGACTTCGGTTTGCTTTTTGCCAAGTCACGTCTTTTGTACTAGAAATAGTTAAATTGTCATGAAGTTTGTAAATTTCGCATTTATGTTTTATTTGCAACTCTGATATATATATTGCCGAAAACATTTTCTTATCTAATTATTTTTTGTGTAAAAAATAATTAAATAAAATAACTAGGAATAAAAAAAGAAACCAGAAGAAAACGGTAGGGTAATTGGGGTCAAATAAAAGTGAAAATATTGAGTGAAAATTGTGTAAATTTTTTGAGTAGAATATTCAAAGCATTTTAATATTTAAAATAAACTAAATAATATTCTTTTGTTTTAAAAAACCAAACAAAAATCACCAAAAAAATTCATCCAAAAATAAAATAAATTTTTAAATATTTTATTATAATTTTATTATATAATATATATATATATTTGTTTGTTTGTAAAATGGAATTTATATGAAGGGGCGTGGCTTGAGGTGTGAATGTGAGTGAGTGTGTGTGTTTGTGTGAGATTATATCACCGATCATCATCATCATCTTCATCAGATTAGCATTCATTTCATTATTTGTTGTGTTTAACTACTAATAAAATTGAGATGGGAGGAGGAGGGGAGAAACGTGATAATGAGTTTGAGATATTGAGAAAAACAAAAAATAATAATAATTGACAAGTATTAATTAATTAATTAATTAATTTAAATAATAATAATGATAATGATAATTAAAAATATATATATAATTAATAATAATGAACAAAAGGAGAAGGGATGAAAAAATGCAAAATGGTTTTGTTTATGTAATTTATATTTGATGAGTTTGTGTTTGTGAAAAATCAGAAGGAGGAGATATATACACAGTTTCAAAATCAATATTTTTGTTATTAATAATAATAATCATCATTAGTGTGTAATTTTTGAATAATAATAATAATTGATTTTATTTGATAAAATTATATAAGAAAATTATTATGTAATAAAATGAAAACAAAAATAAATGTATAATGAAAATTTCATCTGAAAGTGGGAGTGTGTTTGTGTGTGTAAGTGTGTTTATATATATATGTATGCAAAATGATAAATGTGTATAATTAGCAAAAATAAAAAATAAAAATTTAAAATCAAAATAAAAATAATAACAACAACAAAGGTGAAGGGGGAAAACGGAAAAGGGAAAGAGGAAAGAGAGAGAGAGAGAGAGAGAGAGGGAGGAAAAAAGGAGAGAAAGGGAGGAAAGAAGGAGAGAGAGAGAGTTGAAAAATAAAAGTGAGCAAAAACAAAAAAATGTTTGATATATTTTGGTGAAATCGGTGTTTCAAGTTGTTTTTCAGCTCTATTCCAGTATTTTTCAGTTATTACAAATTTTATCATCATTGTTCAAAAATAATTAAACGGTTTTTAAAAGTCATTATAATCAAAAAATAACTGATTCATCATCACCATTATTGGGGTATAAAAATAAAAATAAACCACAAAGAAAATAAATAATCAAAATAAAAATAAAAATAATAAAATAAAATTTTGTTTCTTTTAAAATTTGTCCAATCTCGGTTTCGGTTTTGTTTTTCTCCTGTGTTAATCATATCTGTTTTGTTTGTGTTGGTTTGGTTTGGGTGTGTAAGAAAAAATTTGAACTGATTTGAATCGTTTGTTTTAATAATAATAATATTAAAAATAGGCAAATTAGTTTGTTGGGATGGGAAATCAGAAAGAAAATGGAATTTAAGAAAGATATAGAAAGAGAGAGAGGCGGGAGGAAAAATGGGATAAAAGAAGGCTTAGGTTGAGAGATTAAAAGCGATAATAAGAATAATAAAGCTTTTCACCTGTTGGATTGGAGACGTTTCTGACACACCTCGATGTCACGTCAAAGGACAAAGGTGAGAATGAGAAAGAGAGAGAGCATGGGTTAGAATAACCAACAATTAAAAGTTGAAAATTAATGTTTTATGAAAATAAGAGAAAGAAATTGAGAAGGTGAAAGGAGGGTGAAAGGTGAAAAATGAATAAATACCAATAGTTAATGTAGGCAGAAAAAGGAGAAGGGAAAAGGAAAAGAAGAAGATGGAGGAGGAGAAGGGAAAGCAATAACAAGCAATAGAAATTATTAAAAGTCACAAATAAAAACAAAAAACAAAAACAAAAATGATGAAGCAGGGAAAAAAGGAAAAAGCGAGATATGAGAGATATCATATGATTTCAATGAAACATTGTTAATGAATGGGATTTGAATTAGAAAGAGAGAAATTTAATGAAAAATAGATGCCCTTTTTAAAAAGAGAGAAAGAAAGAGTTAAAGGGCATGCAAGCGCTTGAAACCGAAAAATGATCTGATGCGTTTGAGGTATAAATCAAGAGAGAAAGAATAAGAGAAAGAGAGAATGAGAAAAAGAAAAGATATGAGTTATGTTGAGAGGTGAGATGAGTATATTTTGTGGCTATTGCACAGGGGCATTATGGCTGTGCTCGCTTGTTGATTTCTCGCCTGTGTTTTTGTTCAAGGAACATTATATAATAAAATAGAAAGAATTTTGTGGTGAAAAGGAGAAGAAGAAGGGGAAGAGAAGAAAAGGAAGGAAAGGGAAAGAAAGGCAGGTAAGGAGGAATAGTTTGATTCTAGCTGGGTTTAATTATCAGTTTGGGTTGTCCAAGAAAAAAGTGGTGAGGGCTGCAAGAAGAAAGAGGAAAAGGCTAGTTGGGGTTATATATATTAAACAGAGGCCAGGTGGTTGATCACTTGTGTGGAATCAAGGATCATGGATCCACTATTTGAGAGAGAAAGAGAAAGGAAAGAAGAGACAGGCGAAGCACCACAGATTTTGGCACACTGCCCGCCAGTCAGTGTGTTGATCCAAACACACACACATACATACACACAAATACACACACATAACTTGGATTATATACTTTGCGTGTGATGTCACTTCTTAGCTCAATTGCTACTTTTGCTTGATTGACCAATAGACTGTGATCGACTTTGATCGATCCAGTCGATTCGTTTCGATTTGGTTCAATTCAATTCTCCTGGCTCGGGGGCACAGGCCGCACAGTGTAATGTCACCATTATCGAATGGTGGGTGACATTCTCTGTGTGAGTTCATCCAAGCAGTGTGCAGATCCAGATTGCACGCTGCCCGGCTAGTGTACCCAGGATCGAGACTCGGACACCGGTTGGTGCGGCGGGTGGTTGGTGGAAACCACTGCCGCGGGCACACTGCTCACTGCGGTCTCGGCAGCCGCAGCCACCACCACGGCAGCTGCCGCCCCCGAGCTCGGTACCGAGAGATACCTCTCGTACGCGGTGTAGCTGCTTGACGAAGTTGGCGTGGTGAGGGTGACGTAGTGTGCCAGACTGCTGGACGGCGTGTAGAAGTAACCTAGCTCCGAGTGGGCATCCTCGACCGTGCCGGACAACTGGTGCAACGGGTGGCCCTCGGCGAAGTTGGCTCGCCGCCCGCTGCTGCTCGGCTCCTCAATAGTAGGCACCGTAAACGGGCTTGGACTGCTACCAATCATCGTGGTCGTTGTTGTCGTAATCGAGGAAGAGGAAGAGGAGGAGGGGCAAGAAGAAGTGGTAGAGTGAGCATTAGAGGTTGTGCTCGAAGTGAGACCAAAATCTAGCGAGCTGTCCCCTAAAAGCTCATCATTTCTAATCACCTGGTCGACGTCGCACTCGAGGAGACCCGTAGTGACGGGATCGAAGTCGATGTCCAAATCGCCATGTCCGCTGGCCAGTGAGGTCTGCGAGGCGAAGGCAATGGTGTTGAGTGCCTCGTGTGCACTGCCATGGCCGTGGTGGTACGAGGTTGGGTAGTGGTGGTAGGCCGACGTCTGCAAGTAACCCGAGTCCTGTCCACTGCTGTAGTCGAAGCAGCTGATCGGCATCGGTTCCTGGCCGTAGAAACCAAACGACATCTTGCTCGGTGGCATACTGTAGGGCTGGTAGTGTCGTGGATGGTTCGGTGGCGGAAGGGGACCCATCATTTGCTGGTACTGCTGGCTCTGATTGTCATAGATCATGGGCATCATTGGCTGTGGCATACCACCGTTACCCATGGCACTCGAGCCGTTATTGTTGATCTCGTGTCCCACCTTATTAGACGGTCCACTTGACATCTGACCGTTCATGCTGACAGACTTGGATTCAGCCGGACTGTCGATGGTGGTGTAACACGTGGAGGTGACCACTGGCGCCGATGGTGGACTTGACACGGTTGACGGGCTCACCTGAGTCGATGCTCCAGGTGGCGCCTGGGTCTGCTGGCTTGGGCTATGCATTTTGTAGAGATCAGTGTAGGACGCGTGACTGGCCATCTCCGCGGTGGCACCAAGCAACATCAGATCCTGGTTGCCACCTTCGGGCAGGCCCGCACTGGGTCCATTGCTATGCGCCGCATTTGACTGTCCCAGTTCGGCTTTGTCACCGCTCAAAGCTTGTGACTGTTGCTGTTGCTGTTCCTGATCTATCATCATGTGATACGAGTTGTGCGATGAGTCAGGCCCCAATGGAAGGCAATCAATCAGCTGCATCGAGTCTGAGGTTGGGTTGGCAGGGTGGTAGTTGGCTGGCGCGCTCGGGCCACTTGGCTCGCCGTAGGACACCGTAGGCTTTGGTGGTCCGTACATCGGTGCACTCCACCCAGGGTTGAGCGGTGAAATGGACTGTGGAGTCTGTCAAATCCGAAAGGCAATCCGACACATCCAGTGCCCAAAGTTAGAAACATTGGTTCAAGAAAGGCATAGGGGGACAAGGAATAATTTAATTACGTAAGCAGCTTATGACAAGGAAAGAATTTGAAAATTTGTTCTCTATCAAAAGAGAGTTAAGTAAATTAAAATTTCACATACTCATTTACATTTATCTATTAACAAAAAATTAATCTTTTTAACCTAACACTAACATATACACCTGTTAACAAACTTTAAAACGTTGTATTCTTAGAATTCTTAATTATTCGATCAGAATTCTATAGTAATTAGTCACAAGTAATAATTTTTGTTAAAATATGAGTTGTAATAGTAATAAATAATCGGTAACTTATGCATGTGATCAGTAAATAAACAAAAAGTACTATCATTTTACAACCAATACTGTCCAGAGTTCAATTCTCTAACTAATAAAACAATAATGCATTATTATACTGGCCAAAATATTTACATTTCCTATGTTTAGTATGCTTTTGTTTTTTCTGAAACAAATAATTTTCTTACGTTAGATTTGAAGGAAATGCAATTTAATTAGTCTATGCTTACTAACAGTTCATCATAAGAAAAATAAAAATTTAAAATTTTCAATTTTTTTGATTACGTAATTAAAGTAGGCCTCCCAATAAGAGATAAAAACGTACCTGATGTGTATCGTTGTTGTCGTGCAACAGATTACTACACGTGGACGCGTTGGAAGAAGCACGTGGCCGAAACTCACCCGAGGGATAACTGTTGGGCGTGCCCGAGTGGTAGTGACTGTTCACATCACCCGGGTACATCTCAAACGACGAGTCACCCGAAGAGGGACTGGTCATCAGAAGAGGTTTGACCTTGCTTCCCGCATTACTACTGGTCCGACTCAATCCACCCGGCGGTGGAGTGTCGGAAATGTTAAGCTGTTGTAGTCCAGTGTTGGCGGACAACAACGAACTCGTTGATGCGGTCAATTTGTACTCAGAGGAGCTCGGTGAAAGAAGTGACTCGGTGGATTTGAGACTGAACTCGAGGTGAGCCATCGAGTCACCACTGCCCGCCCGGCTTACGCTGACACTCGACCCTGGTGCACTGGGCACCAGGCCACTCGCCCGAAGTTGTTCTACCCGTCTCTTCACTCTGCCTCGTCTTTTCTCGTATTGTTGTGTTTCCATCGAGATGGCGCGACGTCTGGCGGCTTTGCCCGGCTTTGCATCTGGATTGATCATCCACCACGAACTCTTGCCGGTGCCTTCGTTTTGAACACGCATAAAGCGATTATGTAGCGAGAGGTTATGCCGAATGGAGTTCTATAGAGGGTAAACAAACAAACAAAACACAAACAGATAAGTTTAGATTCAGTTCAAACTAAATTAAACGGCAGCGCTAATGTTGTTACGCAGAGGTTTTTGACTGTTCCAAGCTTGATTGACACAAATATTTAGTCTTAAATAACCAAAAAACGAGCGAGGCTTGTTAAAAATATAATACAAACACATGAGTGTAAAACTGACTGATGGGGTTAATATACAGAGAAGACTCGATTGGTTGACAACTTTTTCGTTTTTCGCTTTTCTTGACATTTTTATATAAAGTGGCTAAATCGAACAGTATTTTGTAATTTAATTAGTGTATGTGCATATGTTCAAAGTGCTTTTCTAGACTTGTATTGGTTTACAAGCCATTTTCTCATACAGTGTAAGGCTGTTAGATATTCCTTGTAGTTTAGATGTGTATGTACAATATGAGTCATTAAAATGTAGCAGCCTCCGAGATAACTCAATGACACTGTAAACAATGGCAAAGCCACAGCGCTGCGTTTCACTCTGTCTAATAAGTAATAATAAATGTAAACATTAAATTACCCCCACTGGGGTAATAATATGGGCGTAGATTTCTATGTTCAATGTTCATTTTTGTTTTTGTTTTTGCCATTTTTTGGTACTGTGAGAGTGATGATTAACCAATTCAAATCTAACTTTTACTGTTGTAATTCGAATTTTTAACCAATTCTAATTTAACTTTTTGTGTTATAATTATAATTTTATTTTGATTTAATTCAAATTTTTGCATAATTTTTTAACTTTGCATTCAGTTTGATTTAAATTTTAGTTTTATAATTTTTTTGAATAATCCTAAAAATTATGATAACTGGAATTCAACGGCTCTGCTGCCGGTTTTTTTCCTAGGAAGGCGGCGCAAAAGCTTTTTAACTATCATAAATTGACATAGCTTGACATGGCAAACGCAGATTGACTCTTCTAAACAAGACCGGATTGCACAATTAGAAAGCAAGCATAGAAAGAAAACAAACGCGCGCCGGGTACCGAAACAAAAAATAGTGAAAACGACTAGACAAACTCAAATTGAATCAGAAAAAAGTATCAAGAGAAATAAAAAAGAGCTAGAAAGAGAGAGAGAGAAAGAAAGAAAAGCGGGCCAAAGTCATTAATTCCATTGTAATCTCATGATAACGAACAAGCAAGAGAGAAAAAGAGAGAAATGGAGAGAGAGAGCGACCAGTTTGCATTGGATCGCACAGTTGTCACCACAGCCACCCGAGAATCGCACATCAAACAGAAATGAGAGCTTCAAAAGTAATGTGAGAGAAAGAAGAAAAGAATGAAAGAGAGAGTGAATAAAAGAGAAAGAGTGAGAGAGAGTGAGGGTAAGAGAGCGAGTGAGAGTGAGGGTGAGTGAGTGAGTGAGTGAGCGAATCAAAGTCAAAGTAAATTTTAATTAATTTGCAATTGCTTTCTCTTGTTCTCTCTCTCTCTCTCTCTCTCTCTCTCTCTTTCTCTTTCTGGGCATTTCAATGCTTGTGAGTAGAGTTTCCATGATAAATTATCGAATTGATATATCAAACCGATAAATGCTTGATAATTATATTATCGAAATATCGAAACTTTGATAAACAATAATATTTTTATAATCAAAATATCGAAACTTTGATAAATAAATTAAATTATATTTATTGAAATATCAATCAATATTTTTTTGATAAATTGAATTTTTAGCCCAATATAATAACTCTATGGGATTCCATTTTGATTCTTAACTCAGTTTGGGACTCCCTTTGGATTCTAAACTTATGTTGGGATTCCCTTTGAATTCTAAATTTATTTTGGGATTCCCTTTAGATTCTAAACTTATTTTGAGATTTCCTTTAAATTCTAAAATTATTTTTTAGATTCCTTTTGGATTCTAAACTCTTTGGAGCTAGAGATAGTTGGAGCTTTTGTAGAAATAGCCCCAAGTGTCACAAAGTTATAACCACTTAGCTTGTATGGAAGTTATGTTCTTTCAAAAATCATTAAAAACGGAAATTGAATTGTAGTTCAGGAAAAAGTGCAAAACAAGTTCTTTCAAGGTAGGCACACGTAGAACGGTTTTTCGTAGTGGTACCACATAATTTACACTCATGTCCCATCTTGCATATTTACGCATACGATTCAGGTGATTCCAGATGTACGGCCGTTGAGCGACTAGAAAGTGGACCAAATCTAGCGATACTCGAGCCTTATAATCGTGAGCGTTATAGATGACGGCCAACGAGGTGATCTCACTGTCTACCATCAAACCCAAGTTTGGTGAGTTTGTCTCCCACATAATCTCGATCGCTTGTTTATTCTCCTGGCCTGACTTATCTTACCACGGTCACATCGCGCTCGCCCATGGTGTTGGCTTCCACTGGATCCATCAAGTCCCTCGCCAAGTGACTCGTGTATCTTATCGAATAAAATAACTTGAGCTCAAACTATTCGTGTTTTTGTTTCCCTGGTGTTCTAACCCGTAGACTCGGTGAAGAGTCCAATCGCGTAAATCCTTAGAAGAGTAAAACACCTCTGCGACCAGTTAGCACACGACCAGAGGTCGGTGAATAGAGTAACTGAGAGCAGAGTGATCAACGGTCGAATGAATGATTGAATGATGTTTAATGGGTCTATGTACAGTTTATATACAAGATGTGATGTGTGTGTGTCAAGGGTAACATGTCACAATCAAAGCTTGTTCCCAAAGGTCATAACCTGATGACACGTCATTGCATAACTGCAGTACATTATATACAGGTTAGAGAGTGTGTGTTGTCATGGTCAAAACGTGTTCATGGATGACATTACAGCACACCACCGCTGCAATAATAATAATAATAAAATAATTGCATCATATTATACCATCATAAAATTTTAAAAATTAGTAAATCAATTTTTGAAATAAATAAATAACAATTTTTTGTTGATTTAGGATATCAAAGGATGCTTCACTGCATTACGCGATTTGCATATTTGCAAACTTATTAAGTTAGTTACTAAAGTACTAAGTTAATAAGTAAAGTAACTTTTTAACTTAACTTTTGTGACGGGCGACTGGCGACCATGTGGCGATTACCGAGCACTCAACGCGATGACTGTG
>DVQH01001767.1:0-11620 GCA_018231625.1 Papilio phestus | reverse complement strand
ACTTAATATTTTTTAAGTTTATAATAATTATATTTATAATAATTAAATTTTAAACTTAAAAAATATTAAGTTTAACCACTTTCATTTCTTAGAGTGTAGCTGTGGTGACGGTCCGTGTGGCTACAACTCGACCCGTGGGCGTTAGTTGGGTGGCCATCAGTGCCTCAATGCATCTTCGCAATACCCTAATAGGCCATTGTTAGTTTGATATGACTGGCACGACGTCTGTTTGCTCAGAGCGTGCGAATTGATCTGCCTGGATGTGGCTAATGGAACCGCCAGTGGCCATTACACGCCATACTCATCGCCATGGTCGACTATTTGAATAGCACATTCGTTTATTCGTATGTGTTGTTGATAAATAGAAAGTGAGATAGAAGACATTCAGTCAATCAACGAATGAAGTGAAATGTTTTTTATAGGCTAAACACATCCATTGAGAAGTGGAGCGAACAAAGCGTAGGAGAGAAAGAGAGAAGGAGAGGGAAAGAGAGAGAGGCTGAGTATGCGTGGGGGAAGAGAGTTAGGTATGCGCACAATGATTGCTGCTTGGCATGGCACAACGAATAGAAAGCATCGAAGTGTGGTCACTTGCTGTCTGTGTCACTGTCTCAGTCCAGACAGTGCTGGTGAGATGAGTGCAGTGAGGCAATGGGAGTGATGCCCAGTGCACCGAGCCAAGGTGTTCATTGCACGACCACTACTGGGGGGTACTATACATCGAGTGAGCTAGGTAAAACGATGCCACGTCAAGAGGACAAAGAAGGTAGAGAGCTTTTCTATTGTCCTATGCCGTGCTTGCCATCGCTCGCGGATCCATCTGTCTATGTACACTGTAGCAGCCTAGTTGGCATTGTGTTGTGCAGCGGCGGCAGCTGCGGCGTGTTGCTGTAGGGCTGCTACAATCTCGGTTTTCTTGAGCATACTCAGGTCCTGGATGTTCTCCAGCAAACTGGTGTGAACACTGGTGATCTTGGCTGCATCCACATCTTTCTTTAGTTCCTCCACATCACGCTTCAACTTTGCGCGTCGATTCTGGAACCTACACATTAAGCGCATTAGATTCTAGGTACATTAGCTTCAATAATATTGAATTCTTACCAAGTGATAACTTGTGCGTTTGTTAGGCCTAAAGATTGTGCAATCTCGTCTCGATCTGCTGGAGACAGGTACTTCTGGTATAAGAATCGTTTTTCGAGCTCAAATATCTGATGATTGGTAAATGCAGTCCGTGACTTTCTCTTTTTCTTGATTTGATTATTGCGGTTGTTGAACATGTTTAGATGATCAGATGATGGATCTATGGGTAAGTTAAAGAAAACAAAGGTCCGGTTAAAATAGTTTTTCAACTCAATAACTTGGAAGCAAAGCGGCAGGCGCAAACAATGCCTTTGCCAGTGGGGCACTTCGATTGATTCAATTAGCTAGTCTAGTAGCCACCTGAGATCTGGTTCCGATCACTGGTCACCGTTGACAAGTGTCGGTGCTGTGCCCCATGATGAATGACCCGTCAAAGCTAGCAGACAATGCATCAAGCACGCCAGCAGTGCTCGACAATTATCTTCACAAAGGTGTGATGCTCGTTGCTTTTCTACCAACCAACCAGTGAGGCAGGCAGCTAGTGATTAGTCACTTTTCACATTGAGCATCCAGTCATTAGACACAGGTTTACTACCTACTAATGGGCTTACTACCTTTCTGATAACTTGTCTCTTTAGATTATCTTTCACTCAACACCATTCTATGTTTTTCACAAAGCAAAATATATTTATTTTGCTAGGTTATTATGTTATTTTATTAATCTTTGACACTATACCAACTTTTGCAATTGTAAAATTATTTTATATAGGTTTTTGACAATGTCAATAGTTTAAATTTAGAACAACTACTAATATATAATTGATTAAAATTTTTTAAAAATGTAGAAAAAATGTTAGATTTATGAAATAAATCAAAAGTCCCAATTTAGTAGATGCATGGTTGACAAACGCTGGTTAGTGAAATAACTTGCACACAATGAGCAAGTTAATTAAATCGATATATCATTGGGTGCATTGAAGGTGTTGATGCCAAGCACTGATTGATACAAATGGCAAACAACATGAGCATCACTGGTGGGTCTCGTGCTGTGAGATGCTGCTGTCTGATGTCTCGCTAGTGTCATTTCCTTTCTCTCTATGCCCCTGGTAATACTCTATAATTTCAGTGTTTAGTATTGAAATGATCTGTCAAAATGAATGATGGCTGGTGGCGAGTTGGCATTGGTTAGACTGGGCTGGCGTGTTGCCTGGTCGCCGTCGGTGCCTGTCGGAAACCGTTTAATACTAGCCTCGCTTGCCTCTGCGTCTCTCCAGTTGCGCTTCTTTGCTTCTGATCGTCAGTGGCGGCCACCATTACTCGCTGAGTGCTTCGCTTGATGGGTGCCCTCTCGCCTGCTCACTCACTGCCCTCTCTCTCTCTCTCTCTCTTCTCGTCCCAAGTGCTAAATGGCTGCCAATAACAATCACCACTGCCTCCTCTCGGCTCGAGTTCGTTAAATTGCCAAATTATCCGCTTGAAACAATGTGCCCTACACCATCATCCGGCGTGCAAAGAACAAAGACAGCCGGCTCACCGGTCTAATGGTGTTCCAATTAAGCGACGCTCGCGGTGACACTTCAGGTGACCTTCTATAAAAGACGACAAGAATCGCTATAGCTGTAGAGTGTAACACCCTTGAATATATTGGAAAAAATGATGAATCGAGTATTAAGAAATATTTCAAAAACTATCACCTCCAAATAACAAGTTTCACCATTCAATAATTGTAAGAGTAAAGTTAAAGGGTTAACCCGGCAACGCTTGGGGGCCCCTTAAGGGGTCAAGTGTAAAGAGGGTTATATATTAATTATATTGTGTAAATTTTATATAAAAACTTGTTATTATCGAAAATAATTTTTCAAGTCTTCGTAACTGGAGGGTTAATGAAAGTTCTGCAAAGATTTCCATAACCAGTCAGGTGCTGATGTCACCAAGTAGTTATGGATAAAGCAAGTAGAAGTGAAGGCAGTGGCAATCACGAATGTTTCTCAGTGAGCTACACCGGGCTACATTCGGCAGCACATTGGCGATTAATGGTTGCGGCGCACTGGCACAGTCGAAATCAAATCCAATTCGATTAGGCTGTCCAACTAACAGAATAGCTGTGGTGTTATTCACGACTCGATCATCTCTCTTCTGGGCCGTCGCCCGGAGCGAATTAAATTAGTTTCTAATTAGTGATTTAAATAGGGATCACTTGCTCGTTTGATTGCAGCCGCCAATGGCGCTCATTGAGGCGCGCTAGTGAGAGAAGCGAGCAATTAGTGCTAGCCGCTGGCCGAATCAATCACGACACTAATGGCAAGCCAATGAATGCCGTAATCAAGTTGTTAGATCTTAATCACTGGCTGATGGCGCGAGTGGACCGCCTCTGCATCTATGACCAGAAGGGCAGCTGAACATTTGGCAACAGCCCACGATTTGGACGAACACAAGTGTCGTGAGCGATGTCGCCGCACTTCGATGTCCATAAGTGTTTTATTTCCTAATTTTTTGCTGACACCACACACCTTAATCATGCTAAAAAACTCCACGAAAGGTGTCAAAATGAGAGACGAGTAGGCGCAGTTTGGGGAACCTTGGTGCGATCATTGCTCGAATGGAAGCAAAGTGACCCGTCACAGAGCGGATTAGAACGAGAGGTTCACAATTAGCACAAGAGAAATCACTGGAAAGCGCTATCGATGTCAGAGTGGTGATCGATCATGACGGATGGCCAGTGGCAATCAGACATCAATTCACTTGGCTGCATCCAGTTGAGTAGCTCGAGTGAGCGGCGCCCGTGGAGCCAGCGGCACGGCAACCGCACGCCGCACCACTGTGTCATCACACTAATGCACTAGCAGTGAAGCTCTCAATTATAAACAATTATGGTATTAGCAATGCTCTAGCTAACGAGATTAACACTTGAAGATGCAGAGTGTTTGCATTACCACTCAGCGTGCGCCAAATTTACATCCATTGTTTTGCACTCATCACTCGACAGAGCTATGGAACTGGCTTCATTAGCATCCTGAATCGAGAACAGTGATTGTAAAGCTATCCAACAAGCGCTCCTGAAGAGTTTTAGTTCAAGCATGATAGTGACAATTGACAGTAACGAATGGCTGCTGCTCGTTGAAGCGCACTGGTCCTAGCTGGGCAGCACCAAAGCAGTTTAGATTCTGGTGATTAATGACGCAGATAGATTGCAACGTTTTGGGTCTGTCGCAAGCCACTCAGTGAGATCTAGATGGCGCAGGCATTGATTGCTTAGGCACGTGGAACAAGAGCCAACAATGAGCAAGCAGATGCCTGCCTTGTCGGGACGAGGTGGGAGAGTTGGTCACGCTGCCACGGTGCCTTTGCAATGCTGCAAGACTCAGTGGGGCAAGAGATTCATTACGCGTGCGGTATCCAAGTGGCGCGCGCATTCCTCGTGCTCGGTCCATGAGACATAGATAGAGCGCGTTGTGGATCCATGTGGCACATCATTAGCACGCGCCAACACAGTCACTCGGGCACCAATGGTGAGCACTGCGCACGCCCAGTCTCCTGGAATGCCAGGAATGGCATGAATCGAGTGTCTTGTCGAGCACTGGCCGCACTATCGCATCGCTCGTTCTGCCAAAACATCGCCCCGCCACTTGCCTGGATCGCTCATTGAAACCTTTATTCAGATTCTGCGTTCCGTGTAAATGGATACAAAAACATTATTAAAGCGTCATTTACAAATTTATTTGCACCCCAGTGCCTGTTCTCGCTCATTCTCCTCGCTGTTAGACACTCCTGCTGGCTTGCATTCACTCTAGCTCGTCAATTTATCTATGCCAAGTTTGCCTATGCTCGGAGTATGTTATAAATAGAATTAATTGCACTAATTAATGACGCAGCCATCGACAATATATGTGCAGACTTGGTAGTTAGGTTTTCGTACCAGTATGGGTTATTTGAAACAAGGAGTATCTTTCGGTACAAGCACCAAGAGTCATGTGTTTCCAGGAGTCTTTCATCAAAAAGATTTGCTCGTTAACAATAAAGCACAATTAAAATCCACAAAGACTTTCGACTAGCCATTAGAGATAGAAGGTGAAAGAAACCAGTAGCAAAGTTGGTCCCAGTCGGACTCAATTTGTACGATTTATTGGTTAGAACGAGTATGTGCCACCTAAATCAAGCCTTAATTCTGCAAACATGACACTGTGACAGCGTCATACCGGCTTTTTAAGTGGAAAGGATCGTTAATAAGGAAAATGTATTAATAGCCTGAAGCGCAACGCGGTACAGAGTCGCAAGTGCGCGCGGCACGAACTTCACAAGAAAAGGTGGTGCTAAAGTGGCCGCTTGTCCAGTCTGTCGGACGACCAAGAGCATCAAAGAAAGCCGCCTCGTGACTGTAGTGATTGTACCGGCATATAATTAAAATAGACAAGAGGTGCGAATTAGACGGGGCAAGAATGCGCGCGTCAGTTCGCTCCCAATGATCGGAGGCGCGCGTCCGCTTTGCTAGCCATTGCCCATGCCACTGACCAGTAATCGCAGGGCCCGATGTCTTATTTGATCACCCGGTGGCCTAGCCGCCTTCGCTTGCTAGGTGCTAATAGTTAGGCAACGTGGCCAACTGTAGTGTCCTCTTGCCGCCAAAGAGGCCGACTGCCGACTGCTCAATGTCGGCCGTGATGCTTGCCCAATCATTACCAACCTATTAGCCGCCTGGGGACCAGAACATCACCGCATCCTTGCCATTCTTACCACCAAGTGCTATACTAACCACTGGCACCGCGCCCAACTAGCCAGCCAACCACGGTCACCACTACCGTTCATCTCAAGTCTCATTCATAAAAATACGAGCAGATCAAGCCTCGATAAGACACCTAATAGCAGACTAATGAAAGCGATTGTGTGCAAGAAACAGAAAGGTGGTGCCGACACGAGAGATGCACCAGTGAGATAGGAACATGTGGCGTGCCAACGCGCCCACTTCACTACCACTGCCGGTGGCTAGCAGACTCCAATGTTTGTCTCAATGGCTTTTCCTACACCGTCTCTAGTGTTTAGGGTCAACTCTCCGTTGGACAGAGGGTGAAAGATGGAAAACAATAAATTAGCAGTGATAGTCTGCGAGACAGCTGCTTCCAATGGTAACATACCGCCATTCGCTACTGTCACTCGACACTCTGGTTCGAGCCGGAACACCAGACAACTTCACTCTGCCAATTGGCTTCAATTGAGCGCTTAATTGTACAGAATCTGTTTGAGCCTAGTCGTAAATTTTGTTGTTTGCCCGTCAACGAATTGGGACAGTGACGATCGATTGGAGTAGTGAGAGTGTCAAGTGACACGGTAGCAGTACTGTTGGACAAGACCGGTCCGGGCCCCTCTGTTGTGACACTGCTCGTCTATTTACGACCAAAGTTGCCACTGCCAAGCTTGGCAGCAGGCTGGTATCACTTGCTACTTCATTCATTTGATTAACATGAGCTCGGCAAAGAGATTAAGTGTAATGCTCAATGGTGATAACTAATTCCGACACACAAACGCAACACGCTGTCTAATAGCAGAGCAGAAGAGAGTTAGCTTGCAGGACAGCACTGATGCTATATATCTTTCCGCACTTAGCAGGCAGGCGAGCAGCTCTCCAGTGACTAAAAAGATTAAACATGTGCTAAATTTAAATGATTGCTGTTAACTAGAAGCCCGAAACACTAACAGAATCGCCGTAATTTATGGCACTAAATCAGCCAAGTGAGCCCGAACACGAAAAGTTCTTTAGAAGAAAAGAGACCACGGCTCGAAGCTCGAGATGGGTGAACACTTGGAGTGATGTTTGAAGTTGATGTGTCGGTGTGACACGCGCAAATTGAATCGTCTGGCGTGGCGTGGCACAGCGGGAGTGCTCGCCACCTCCTCGCAAGGCACCGTGTCCGCGGCGTGCCGCGATCACTTCGCTGCGGGATGTGTCGAGTAGAGTGCCACTGTAAGCTATCACTAGCAGATAGGCTCCAAGCATTGCCAACTCGTCCATCGGCCAATTTGTTGCTCTAACGATAACCAACTGGCTTGTTTGTCTCCACATTTACTCCCGATTAGATCCTCTGATACTCAACGCATAAAATCAATGAGCAATAGTGAACTAACCTGAAGACTTGTCGCTCGTATCATTTCGATCAAATGCTTTGCTGGTCATCTCGAAAAGAGCATCGAGGGGTGAGGATTGATTATTGTTCGAGTTACTTGCTGGACTGGCAGGAGAGTCACTCTCAGATCTTTCTGAACGAGAATCGTCATCGGCAGACCGAGGCCTCCGGTTGGAAACCAAACGATAGTTGCTTAACGCACTGTGATAAGATCCGTGAAATAGGGTGAGATTTGGGTGAATACCGGCACTGAGTGCTGCCGCTGCTGCTGCATTATATTGAAGACTTTGAAACAAGGATGAAGCAACATTCAGTTGGCTTAGATAGTGATTTTGAGAAGCTTCACTATCCCAAGGCCTGATGAACCCACGAGTAGAGTCACTTTTGCTATCCGAGCCAGGCTGGTCCGAGTTATGAGATAGGATGTCTTTGATTAGAAAAGACCTGAGAGGTTTGCACTTGTCCATGCTGCTAACACTGCTTGGCGAAGCGTTTGCGGCAGTGGCACTGGACCGCAGATGGGTGTGGTAATGTGGACTGCTTGCACTGTCTTTGCTACATTCAAGCTCGCTGTGGTTGAATTCGAAACTGACTCGATTGTACTCGGTGCAAAGCTTCTTGGTTGGACTCTCGTCTAGTGAGAGTTCTGACTTTTCATCCCCGGGGTCGATAATGGAAGATGAATGTGTGGATACTGAGCTTCGACTAGTAGAACGTTCTTGCTCCAACAATGAGTGAGCCAACTGAGGTTGAAAGGCAAAGGCCATCATCAATAGAGAGCGAGTGCGGTGCAAAGAGTAAGGCAGTAGAGCACAGTTCACAAGACTCATAGGAGATATGCGGGCGATGCGTACCGCATGGACAGAAGCTCGTGCACTGGGGCCGCCGAGTGGTGGCTCGTGAAAGACATCGAAGGGCAATACTAAGGATAGTGGATGGCGTGGGCAGCGCGCCAATCAGCGGTGAGCCACTCCACGTTCACTGCTGCCTGGCTAGTTAGTGCAAACTCTGCGCTTGCCTCCCTGCCTCCCTGCTAACGACGAGAACGAGATTGCAGTGAAGAACGGACGAGAGCGCCGATCAGTGCTGTGGCCGCATCGGATCACAATTCAACATGTTCTAATTTTAATTAACGCGAACCTCGTCACTTCTCACTCGTCGAGGCAATCTATTTCGCGCTTGACAACTTACTCGGCTAGTCAACTAGCTAGGCGGAGTTAGCGCGCCTCGTGAGCCAATAGACGCGCTGCACGGGAGGTGAGAAGTGAACGGGCCGTCGGCTGAGTGGCTCGCCATGCCGCGTGAGGCGCGCGCGGGGCGTGAGCCGCACTGCGCCGGCGCTAATGTACGCGCCGCAACGCATTGCTCCTTGTTGCAATTGGCACCCAGTGTTGGGTTGCTGGCACCCACCGAATAAGCAAAATAAAGTGCAGCGCCTCTAGCGGCCGGTGAGGTGCACATTAGCTTAACTCGTAATTAGCAAGTCTTCTATCATTTCTATCATTTTTAATCTAGTTTTTTCGAATATTTAGATATTTTAATTATTGATTTTGCTATTATTATATTTTTCGAGTAATTGTCGATATTTTTAAAATTGATCTAATCTCCAAAACTTTTCTCAATCCAGATAGGTTATTTGTACACGCACAGATATGAGTGATGTTTTTGAAATGTTTTGAGATATCAATAATTTATTTGTAAGAGCCAGCACGTAATGATGGAAGTGTTGAAATATTTAACCTGGCATCTAATTTGAAAATCTTTGCTTAAACGTTTCCACTTTCTCACATCGCAATCTCCGACAACTGAAGTAATCACCTCGAAGAATTCCGAGACCCCTCACGTGGTGTGCAATTAAGATCCAGATTGCTAGAAAAAGTAAAATCTTAAATCTGACATTTACCGACACGTGAAACAAGATCAGAAGCATTGCCTTTGGTTTCATGCGATGCATGTGAATCGAGATTCGACGTGGAGAATGATCTAAAAAGTCGCAAATTAAGAGACTCTCCTTCTTGTTCATTGAAGAGTGGGCCAAATTGAAGCCAAAGCCTGTCACCGCATTCACCCGATTAGTAATAAAGATAATTGTTTTTTATTTATTTATAAATTTTGCTTGGTATTGGTGGAGTAATTGGCGTCTGTGAAAAGTGTCAACGCCTCTTCGCTGGTTACGTCGATCGCTCGACTGTGATCAATCGTAGACTTCAAGTACGCTAGTACGGAAGCCCAACACTGTGACTGTATTGGTGATTAGCGCATGCGTGAGGCAGCCAGTCGAAGTCAAGCCAACCAAAATAGAGCCCAACAATTGTGAATGCACATAGCAATACTTTTTAAGTGAATAGATACTAGCTGGTAGAATCCGATTGTTGAAAAGTATTGTTGTGCCACAGTTGCCATATGCTACGCTAACAGCGTGCCATCAATCGTGCTCGTCGAGCTGCGCATCACTACATGCTGCTACTCCAGCCTCTGTGCTCAGGCTGGTACGCAGCTAACATAGCAGCTAGTTGGAGGTGATAACATTCTTGCAAACTAGTCGAGTTATCGCTTTATTAGTGGAAACATTTCTCGCACACAAACAACCACCAATGGCACAGTGATGATTGCGAGGCCACTATATAGTGTGCATGCAGTGTGATTACGTTGGAGTCACCCAAGAGCCACCGATATGGAACAGAGAGTGAAGCGATTGGTACCGATTTACTAGACTACAGTGGAGCTCATCTTGGCCATTACTAGTCTAGTATCGGTGTATGATCGATGATCATAGATAAGCAGTGTAGGTTAAGCTTAATGGCATGGTAGCATGCCAGTTCTAGCAATGCCGGTATGCTAAGACTACTAATTGGCTTGTCAGGCGATTGAGTGTCAAGCTGTTAGTCACTGAATTGATTGTAGCGGCAAGGCGCGTTGGAATGAGCTGCGGAAGGCGTTTGTACATAAGTGCTCTCATTCGCTCTCCTGCTCGTTGACCTCGCCATCACTGCTCGCTATATTTGTCCTCCTCTTATCTATAGATCTTATATCTGACGACAATGTCTCAAACTGTATGAACAGTGACAAAGTCAACTACAAGAACGCATACTGTTGATAAAATAGCGATTTAAAAATAAAAGCGGTATAGAAGAAATAAGAGCAAGATGATGATCGGCCTTGTGTGTGTCTGAAAAAGTGCAAATGATTCCATTTGGCGAGCTGTGCTGTGCTAGGTGGAAAACAAGAAGAAGGAAACAAAAGGCAGTGAGTGGCAGAGTGATTGGAACGGTGCCGATGGTAGATGACAGATGATGAGGGTAACTAACGAGTGCCGCCACCACGACTGCTGTACCGCAGCGGTGGCCGTAACACACGTTGATCGGAATTAATTAAGTAAGTAAGCAATCGTTCGACACCTGAAGTGTGGAGTAAGCTGGCATTGTGGCGAGTGGCGGCTTGTCTTTCTCCCGCCAGTCGACTGGGATGAATGACCAAAACAATGGTGGCAGCGAAAGCCGAAAATTAGAGCTATTGTTAGATATGATTGAGCATGAAGCGACTGTGCTGAAGCGTCGACCGCCACCGACGGCGTGTGGAGGCTAATAGAATAGTTATGGCCACTACTTGACATTTGTAGGCACAATTTAGCACTCTCCGACCGAGCACTCGGTGAGTGAAGTGAGTGCAAGACCTCCAAGAAAAACATTTGTTTAAAAATAGCAAATGTCCGCCTCGGCTCTCCACTGTAGCTTATCTATAAAAACCTTTAATGAAGTTGTACTCCTTCCGCTATTGTTCCAATGAATAATGGTCGGTCGGCGTGGTAGAAGGCTGAGCGATGAGTGCATCGATGGTCACAACGCGCGCACAGACCCAGCACGGGCAAAGAACAATCGACGCGCCGAAGCACCGATTCGCTCTGCTCTCCTTCCCAATGCCAGTGGTAGGTTCAAATTATTAAAAATGTAATGAGCCATGTAAAATGCGCGCCTTTCATTAGCTGTTCCACGGTCCAGTCGCGATTCCAAGCCTACATCCATCTTGCTCCGGTTGATTTGGTCGATCACGCGGGCACGCTTTGATTCTACCTTCTATAAGTCATTGGCACTTACCTTACCTGTCGGTAAGATTGATCGTGTCGCCTAAGGAGTGATGCTGCCACCAAGTGGAGACTAGCCTTCGTCGAGAGACACTAGGTCTAAGTGGCTGGCGCTCAGCTAGACAGGCGTGCAAAATACTGTCACAAAGCAATGCTTTGTCACCCGCCGCCAGTGACCAGAATTGCTAGGCGCCGGTCAGTGTCGTCTCAGTCTGGTGAGGACAAGGGCCTCTCTCATCCACCCTGTCTCATCTGGCTTGCAGTGCGCACTGTGCGTGGCCATGTGTCACCGATCTCTCTCTCTCTCTCTCTCTCTCTCTCTCTCTCTCTCTCTCTCTCTCTC
>DVQH01001766.1:0-11625 GCA_018231625.1 Papilio phestus | reverse complement strand
ATAGAGATGTATGGAAGAGCAGCACATACTGTGCCGACACTCCATAAGGGATAAGAGCAAGTTGATGATGAACGAATTGATAAAATAATTGAAGAAATATAAATTAACAATCGACAGTAGTGAAAATATAGAACTCATTTCTGTGCCTTAAATTTGCTTATTGTTTTAAAACTTATGCAATATGAATAATAGAGGATAGTTATGTAACATAACAGCGCACGTAACTGGGAATTGGAACGCCACGGACGGAATTGAAGTCATCTTGTGCGGTTTCAATCAAGTTTAATGTTAGTGGAGTTAATCGTTAATGATTAGTAAGGCAATTTATGTGGTTGAACAAGAAGTCGTGACGTTTGCGACCGAAATAAGGTTATGTAATTTTTGCATTACTGTTTATGGAATGCTAGTTTATGTGTAAAGGTAGTATGGTATTCCGTTTTAGCTGCGAAGTGAAATTTTTGATTAGTTTCGCAAAACTTGAGGAATTTTTAATATTGATTGATTAAGGACAAATTATCCAATCCACATGTATGTATTTTTTCGAATTGCGCCAAAATAGTGAAGTACGTGAGAAATAATAAAATTAACCAAACCCTTAGAGTTGTCTATGTTTAAGTGAAATTGAATAAGTTAGCCAGTTAAGATTAAGTTACCAAAAAACTATTAATCACTCCATCTTAAACACGTAACTTTATTCCAGATGTATTCGCCACGAGCGCCTGGCCACTGACGAGTATTCAATTTGGTAACTCACCGTCCAAAGGCATCGAATTTGTACGGCAGCGGTATATCATCAAGATCAGCATCGTCTGTAGACTGTGCCTCTCGTGGCAGCAGCGCCGGTAGGTACACCAGCTGCACCTCGGCTTCCCCCTGCTCCGCCCCTTGTCCCTCGAACCAGCCTTGCAGCGGCAGGACCTCCTGATGATATACGATAATTAGCAAAGGTTGTGCTTGTTCAAGCTAATTATTTTAGTCTAGATCACTTTTAGCGTCAGATTAATCAAAGATATAGCCGAACATCCATCAAATCATGCAAAAGGAATTTAGTACTATCAAATAAATATGTCAAACCACAACAATACATACAGTACATCATCCTCACATCGCGTGCCGTATGCTAAATAACAGAAAAAACGATCAAACTAAAATCCTGATGTGTTAGAAAACATTTTATTGCTGTGTAAATTCCGTATAGCTCGTACTTAACATTATAAAAACAATCGAAGTATGTTAAGTGGTAAGTAATGACCGCGCTAGAGCAAACTGTGTATCTGGCTCAGACGAAAAGTGAGTTTAAGATGAGGTAGTGTAGCACGCGGCGGCGCGGCCGTGTTGTGACAATACAATCGATGTAGGTATCAGGAACACTTCGGCAGTCGGTGCGATGATGAATGCTTCGACGATCGAGGTCGCTGCCAGTGACAAGAGCTGGGCGTCAGTGAGCGTGGGCGGACACATTGTCGAAACCGTCGCTGCGTTCCCACGCTACTTTATTGCTTCAATTAAGATGTACACTCTCATTAATAGGTTAATTATCAAATGTTATCAAACGTGTGCTGTATGAAAATATTTTGTTAAATCTTGCAAACGTTCATTATGTATTTAAAATTTAAAAATAACAAAGTCTTACCAAATTCCAAAGCAAGGTTTGTAGAAAAGCTTTTCTAAATATATCAAGAACATGGACCAATTTAACAAAAAGACAATTTGTGCTTATATAATTGAACCTAATTTATATTTCTTTTCTCTGAATTTATAGGTGGGCACTAAATTGAAATACAATGTAAAGTGAAATAAAATCTAGTTTAAAAAAGCACACGTCAAAGAAGAATAATTATTTCTGCAACATCTATAGGAAAATACAAACTGAAATTGGTACGAATTAAAATCTGGAAAGTCCACAATGTTTCGCGTAAATAATTTTAGAAACTTCGATATAATTATTTATTGGTACAGTGAAATTTCGTGGAACTAATTTGCTTTTATTCTCGGAATTAAATAGAGAAAAAAAGGATGATTGATGAATCACTCGCCACCGTGTTCACCTGACGAATAATTGTAACAAGACTTATCTTTCAATGGACGTTGATGGGTTTCTTGGTGGACGCCGACCTTGTTAGATAGTGCGAGTGAAACCGAACCATCAGGTGACTCAGTACAGTATAGGCTCCACATTAGCGGGCTCAAGTGAAGTAAAGGGGAAAGTAAAACGTAAAGTAACTATTTGTTTTACCATTACGGACATGTGACAATAGCTTCCTAACATTACTCGAGTCGCGAAAATATTTACGTTAAGTTACGCCAGCGTCCAGTTAAGTCATTAAATTCGAAATTCGAGTGTCCGCGTTAGACGGTTCCGAATGATGAAAGTTTACGATCATCTCGGTAAGAAGCAGAGCCTCACGTCCCAACTACACGGCCACAATAAAGAACGTATAGTGAATCATCGAGAGCCGATTGAAAAACCTTAAGTACGTGACATTCACGCTTGTGTAACTCGCTACGTGATCGAGTGCGGAAAGACAAAGCACCATTGTATTATGCAATGTAATTTCCAAAATAAAATTATAGACACGACTATATGAAAAATCAGGATCAAGTGAAAGTAATATTGACAGTTTATACATGTAGAGGTACCGTTTAGCGACATTATCCGCAATGGTTAACCTAAAAAAAGAGATTTAATAATTATCTTTACAATTCAACATATTAATCCGACGATAAAAAATGTATTTTATGAGTATCACAAAACAATTAACCTTTATATTACAATAATTTATGGCCACGTTAACTTTATTCTAATTAAAATATTACAAACGAATTACTCATAATTTCTCTCTGAGGGACAAAGGAAAGTTGAATTTTGTATGAAACGTTTTTTAATTGTTTAGAATTAAAATTTAAAAACACCTTAATCCGTTTTGCAATATAACTATAATTTAATTAAAATGGAAAATGGTTTAAATACCATCCAAAGTTACTAAGCTAAAGTAGCTATTCTATGAACTATGATGTTTTAGTAGAGAACATGCGCTTATACTTGTTAAATTGTTAAGTGAACTGATAAACTGTAAAGTACTAATACAGAAGACTCCAACGTACATAATATTTGAATGCTCATAAATAACACATGTTCATGTTTAATGCATTGTTTGATACATTTTTTGCATTATACAAAGGTATTTATTTTGTTAAAGATAATAAAAAGATGTGTGTTAATACTTCATTGTTTTTATGCAATATTACAAGTGCATTATAAGTTAGCTGAATGTGTTTTTTTGTCAAAGAAATATTTAACACAACAGGAAATATCTTTGTTTTCTTTGTGCCCGTTACAACACATAATGATTCATGTGTTCACTGAGAACTCGCTGTTTGCGTTTTTCTTTTTTAAAGACTCATCAGCAATCTCGAACGGATCTTTTTAAAGTGGGTACAAAGTACTTTTATATACATTCTTTAGTATCTTTGATCTAAATTACATTATAAAACATGCTAACGGCACACAATAGGAGTATGCGCCGTTTGTATTGACTTTAAATTATATGCATTAACACCTCACACATCAGTAAGGGTAAGCAGAGATCTTTGCTCTGTTTTAACTACAAACTATTTGCCGATATAAAAACCACAACACATCGACGCAAATTATCTGAGAATTAGATTCAAATAACTTAGTTTGTAACCAACAATGTTAACATTGTTTCGTTATAGTTTTATGTATCGTCAAATATACTTAAGTGATTAGTTACGACGAAACGGCAATGGATCCTTATTTTATTTATAAAGGTAATTGTGTAAATTAATGCACTATTAATCGTTAAACAAAACGACATTATTTTCACAAATGTTATGTTCGCTAAAATTATCCGTAGAATATACAGACACAAAACAAATCGTACGTATGTAAAAGTAACCAAATCAGACAGGGAATAAATAAAATAACAATTAAAATGCAAGCATAGAACGCGAGATTTTTTTTAAACATTAACATAAAAGCTTGTAAGCATGTCCGCCCGCCCTAGCGGCTGTACATATTGCATACTCACAGGAAAACGCGCAGGCGTAGTGGCGCGTAGCGCGCACAGCAACACAACGAGCGCCGAGTGACCGCGAGCCATGGCCGCCCTGCCGCCCTCCGACATCACAACTCAGCGCACACGCCACCAGGCAAATCCGCTCACCTTACCCGCCACAACGCTTATAAACACGGAAGTATGCAGGTGCTTTGAATATCGGATATGCAGCGATGCGACGCCGCGCAGGAGATTAGAACGCGTACGTATGCCTCGGCAGCTACTGAACGAGCATTGCGTGCCCCCGGTGAATACCTTTCGCACCTCGGAGAGAAAGTCGGAGGAAAGTGCAGATTTTGGCAGCCGAATCGCAGCGCCCACGCGCCTCCCCCGACCACCATTGTCGCTTGTCTCGCCCGCGACCCATACGTCAGTCCGTCACTCCTGCACTAATAGATAATAGATCAATAATAATCAAATAGTTCTTTCTTTTAATAATATCTAGATGAGTATGACATGTTATACCTAGTCAAACAAGGCAAATACGAAAACTTTATGCTCGATAACCATTAACCATATAATTTTGCAATAGGATTTACTTGACAAAATATATAATACAATTACAAAAAATACCGAATCCTTAACGATAATAATTAGACACAGGTTGCAATTAATTTGGATATAAAGATGTTTCCCACATGCGTGTTGCATAATTTCTTGTACGAGTTATCGTTTGAAGATATACTTAACAAGTGCAGTGCGACCCGCATGCGATACACTTTACTTTATTCATAAGTATTCGATTACAGTAAAAGCACCTGTTCAACATCTAATTAATTGTACATAAATCGGAAAATATGACCAATTTATTTTTCTATATGTAACTTTCATACGAAAGACTGCAACTGTATCCATTTAAAAGAAATTTTTACATTTTAATATGGAAATAAACGAAATCATGAACACATAGGTAATTTCGTACGATTTGCAAAACAAATTTAGAATAAGTAACATTAATTTCCCCTCAATTTCGGCACAATTTCCTCATTTCCTCTCATTCTACTTTACTTTCATATATATATTGATGTGGTATTTATTCGAACGTTGTCGGTGGTAACAACGATCGATAAGTATTCGAGTACCTTCAAGTTATTATTTATACGCCACGTTTTCCTCATTCACCGTTATAAATAAATATTTCGCAGAGCTTTCCTAGTTTACCGTTGTCAATTTTGGTTATCCAACTGACGAAAACACTTCAACCATTTGTTTTAGAGACATGTTTTTTAAGATATACCTGGATCCATTACCTTAAGGCACATGTTAGATTTTAAGCTGTTTTGTCTTTTTTATTTTAATTCTAAAAACTGAATTTATTAATTCCTACAATTTTTTTTTGGGTGGCAATTATTTAACAAGTCGTCGTTCGTTGACGTTGAGTCAGCAATATGTACGAGTGGAAATTAGCCATTGGAAAAAGTTTTTTTTTAAGTACTTAACATTTTCTATATGTAGTATTCAACAAGTACCAAAGCTTCGTTGAAATTACCCAAGTTCTGGAAAAAGATACCATATTCAAGCTTTGTTTTCAAACGATGTTAACTAAAAAAAAAATATTTTTTAAAACAGTTAAGGAGACCTTCATTTCATTTATTTCCGATGGACTTTTGATTTGACAACAACAACGTATAAAGTGAGACACTCCATCGTATATTTTTCCACATTACTAAATAGTTATATTTGTGAAGACGCGTGGAATCAGGTGCAGTTCCTTTTCTGGCAGTAAGACAGGAGCAACTAAAAGGATATTTTTCCCTCGGTATATATGCAGACGCGTCGTTTATATTGGAGACAATAGTCTATGACACATATCAGAACAGGAAAACATTCTTTGCGTTCATTGAACTTAAAAAAAAACAATAGCAACAACTCATGAATGGGGAAAGATGACTATTTGTTCAACAGTTTATTAAATAAATACGGAATTGTTAATACTAACAGTGCGGGTCTTACAACTTTAAACTCTCAAGACACTAGTGCGCTAAGCGATTAGCATAAGAAGACGTTAGCTCATGTTACTCATCAGTTATTCAGATGCTACTTCTGATTCCAGGAAAATTTTTAAGCAAGAGAGAACGTCATGAATTAGGAATTATATACATTTAATTAAATATAACGCATTAAGCGAAAACAGATCCGGAGTTATCAAGAATCGAAGCCAACTAAGGGTGGGTAATGTTTGTCCTAAATTAAAACATAACTTTTTGCAATCCATGTTATTAAATCCATTCATAAATTAGTAATGTTATGCAATGTTTAACGGTACAAGATGTATATAATAGTTGTAACTTTTTCCAAAAACAAGACGACGTATTGTGTCGATACTTACATTTTATAGTGTCCATTCAAACATCTCATACCTAACTCATATTCATACTCTCAATAAATAATTATAACCGAATGCATCCGATTTGAATGGCAAATCGAGCGATTGGTAAGCCATCATAACAGTTACCGCTCGTTCGGCGACATCCGCAGGTAGCGCTGCGCTGCGGGTGTTGAATTATAATGAGGAGAAGTGCAGCCCTTAATATTAATATTCGCACACGTTCACATGCAAACTTAGCGCAGTTCCTCTCTAGTCATGAAACGTTCGGTGTCGCCGAAGCGCGTTTCGCACAACGGCTCCGGTCTAAAATAAGCTTTATCCTTTTACAGTAACACGACCAGTAAAAGTTGGTAGTGTATGATACGCACAGTGTAGTTATGAACACTCGCTAGGGAGTGCGTACAGTGTGGCACATGTTCCTGATGTGGTGATTCACTAGCGGAGTCGAAAAAAAAAACCGGGACGGCGGGAAGGCGAGCGAGGAGCGAGGCAGCGAAAGTCATTGATCCCGCCACGCTCCCCGAGGGCCGACGCCGAGTCGACGCCATGGCTGAGCTCGCAGAGGCGGAGCCAGAGTGGGGCGCCTCGCCGGTGCAGCTGGTGCGGCCGCTCGTGCTCGCAGTGTGCGCCGCGCCGGTCGCCGGCGCCGCCGCCCTTGTGCATTGCGCACTCCTCGCCGCTCTGCTCAAACGATCAACCAACGGTACATTTCCAAATTTTATTCCTCATTTAAGTAATTGTCATTAGTCATGTGTATTAAAGAATTATCATATTTTATACAAGTGTAACTTTTTCTTTGAATTTGGTATTTAGTTTTAGTAGCTTTCGCCCGAGACTCCGTCTTCGTGGAATTTAAAAAATCAAAAATGAGTAGCCTATGTGTGTTCTTCCAGACTGTCCTCTAGGTCTAGGTCAAATTTCAACAAAATCCGGTAAGCCGTTAAGACTACAAACTCTAACAAACATCCATCCATCTATCCATTTAAACCTTTGCATTTATAATATTGTAAGTAAGATTAAAAACACAAATAAATTAAATTCTCTCTCGTATTGGATTTGGTAATGTTTATACAGAAACACGAGTTCGCTTCATTATACACATGAACATCACTTTGAATTAATTAGCTATGAATGAAAAATGCATGGTGTTTCTCTTTGCTCCGGATGCCGATGTAATAACTATCATCAACATCAACACATCAAAGGGAAGGGCCATGCAAAACTTAACAATCAAAGTTAAAGAAACGATAAATGTTATTTCTTTTTTTCAGGTCTGTTTTATATTCTTATACAATTGGCCATTGTCGACTTATTACTGCTGGGTACAACCATCGCACCGGAGCTATGGTCTTACAACGCAAGAAGTTGGCAATTTGGAAGAAGTGCGTGCATTGCATATCGCGGGCTTAATGTATTTTCAACGACGGCATCTTTATATTTAATCACTACAATAGCTCTCCACGCTTTGGCAACAGCGAGTTTGGAAGAAAAAGAAGCTCGTCTAACCAAGAGAGATGATCTTGATGACGATGAAGAAATAAGATCGTCCCGGCACAGTCTGGTCGCAAGCAATACCTCAACGCCTCGTACGATGAACGTTGATTACCGCCTAACTAATACTAAAATACGTATTGCTCCTCCTGTAGTTTTCGTGTGGGTTTTATCTGCGTCGCTGAGCGTTCCGGAGTTTGTTTTGGCGACTACTGTCCATCTAGATCATGACATAGTGTTGTGCACGCTTGTAGATACGAGTCATAGACTTAACATGCACACATTATTAGCCATTTTCAACTTGTTCCTACCCATTATTATAATGAGCACTTCCGCAGTTTTAATAACGATTAAACTGAAGTCTAAGAAAGGTCACTCACAGTCTAGTGAAACGTTTCCTGCATTAAAACTATCGTTGTGCCTAATTTGTACTTATATTATGCTCTGTGCACCACGTTCCATCGTTATGGTGTATAGTTTGTATGCTACATCGACAGTGGAGAACGAATATGCAGTGGAGCAACCTGGTTACGTTTTAGCATTGGTGAACTTAGTATGTGATTGCTTATATCTAGTGGCTATTGCAGTAAGACCTCTTCTTTGTATAATTATTCTTCCGGTATTAAGAAAATTGTTCATATTCGGTTTTACAAACTCTAATGTTGATATTTAAAGACTGTGATACCATAGTAGTATTTCTAACGCATTTGTCAATTTTACATATAAGAATAAAGTTTTATTTTTTTAAGACTGATATTTTTTTTATTTGAAGAAACTGAACCGCACTTGCGTTGCGGTGCTTAATTCGAAATAACGTTACAAAACAATTTTACGTTTGTTCATTTTTAACTAATCCGTTACATGTATATCTCCTATATCCGCCAAATCTAAGTTTCGCATCCTTAATAGGTAACTTGTTTTTCAAATCTTGCCCATCTCTTTTTGAAGTAAAACCCAGAATATTGACTTTATTGAACATTTGAATTTATTTACGGGCGAGAAGCCATAGATTTTATCTTGTTTAGTAAGGTAACATACAGTGTTACTAGTTATACTCGGCCTTAATATTAGCCTGACGCTACATTTTTTGATGTGCTTCTGTTTTAGAATTATTTATTGCATGTTTTTAAAAGCTTGTAATAAAAACGCCTTATATTTCAATAAACATTTTACCAGCCCTACAGTTTGCCAAATTCAATTTTAAACACTTAGTGTTGTCATTATATACCTAATAGTGATGTGCCTCATACGATTAATCGATACTATCGGACTATTTATACATAGAGTATGAATTATAAATTTGATGTCTTCAATATCTATAATTGATACCCTATTGCAGATTTTTTTTTGCGTTTGAATTAGTGCATAATTTTGGTAACTTGGTAGCCATCAATTTTCCGTATAAAGGAACTAGTAACTTCGCAGATATTTATAATATAGACTTGGCAATGACTAATCAAAGATTAACAGTATCTTATCCTTACTCGTTTTACTACCTTCATTTTGAGATAAAGAACGTCCCATTCTCATCTAATGCTTTGCACATGCAATTGCGACAAGATCTATTTATATCGTACAAACATTTTATTTGGAAAGGGAATAAGAGACAGGGCTACTACCACTTTCGCCAATTTCATCGGCGGTTTATCAGTGATTATGGCGAAAAGCGTTGCGTAGACAAACATCTTTTTGGGGTTAATAGGTGATGGTTTATTCAAATATTGGTTCTAAAACTAAAAAGTGTATTTAATACAAAAGTTTATTGGTGAAAACATGAAAAATATAATAGATTAATGGCTGATAAAATGCAGCAGAAATGTTACAATATTTTGTCCATCACAAAATCTATTTCGCTAATAAATGCCTGAAAGTTCAGAATGCTAGTAATTAATCAGTGATGGGCACAACAAAATGGTTAATGTCAACATTTAGTTTCGCTTTGGTAATATTTAACACATATAAAGGACATCACAAAAAACCACATAAAAGACACTAACAAGTTTTTTGTGCCCTAATTTCATACAGCCATTACAGATCGTGAATTTATAATGAAAATCTAAATTTATTTGGGTTACTGGGCGTAGGTTAACAATTATATTATCTAATTGCATAATTTTAAAACATTCACCATCATGATCTCCTTCACTGCTGACATGCGGCGAGAGGAATGTTGCTTTGGGGCCGACCGGGCTGTCGAGTTAAATTTAAATAATAAAGGAAAACACTTTTAACTTAAGAAACCGTAATTTTAATAACTTAAGTTATAAATATTTATATTCATCAGGTCAGCTCGATATCTGTAATCCAGTGTAAATACAGAAATACAAAACCGTCAAAGATGACACATAACATTTAATTTTAGACGGAACGTGAAGGTCCGCTGCGAACGACATGTTTAACATTTTTACAAGCGACGGCTGGCGGCGTGCGCCGCGCGGCCTTCTCGAATGTTACTCGCGGGAGGCGAGGCCGGAGAGGGCGCGGCCTAGTTGTCGCCGCCCTCGGCCGGCTCGTCGCCGTCGCCCTGCGTGTCCGACGTCCACAGCGTCAGGTTGTCCCGCAGCAGCTGCATGATCAGCGTCGAGTCCTTGTACGAGTCCTCGTTAAGGGTGTCCAGCTCGGCGATCGCGTCGTCGAACGCCTGCAACACGCGCCACGTCTCACTCCTCTGCCACTGCTCTACTCCGCTCCACTCATACATCTCAACTCAACAAACACATTCAAACTATACTATATACAACAGTTAAATAAATATACACTCTTGATGCTGGCTGGATCGAGTATTAACATGTTAATCGCTTTACATGGCCATGCCGAGGCAAAATTAGTGAGTTTATTTTTAAGGAACATTTAAATTAGATTGTAAAAGTTTGAAGTTCATGCAAACTGTCGGAGGATGGCTACACGCGTACTAGTTAGTAGGGGATGCACGATCGATAGGTTACACTGCAGATTGTTGTGCAATGAATAAACCTGTTTAGCTAAGTGGCACGCCCGCGCAGGCGAGTTGATAATCTCGTAATAGAATACGGAAAAGTTGAGCGCGAGACCCAGCCGGATGGGATGAGTCGGTTGCATTTTGGTCTTGGCGATGTCGAACGCCTCCTGGTAGGCCTTCTGCGAGTCCTCCACGACGGCTGGGGACAAGCGAGCGATTAGCGGCGCGCGTGCCCCTCCTCGTGCCAGCCAGCACAGAGCCTATGCAAACTGACACAAATAATGACCTGTTTGGCGAGCTGACACGCCTTGTCTGGTGAATTTAATATCTCATAATAGAACACGGAGAAATTTAACGCCAGCCCGAGCCTTATTGGGTGTGTGGGCTGCATTTTTGCCTTGCTGATTTCAAAAGCATCCTGGTATGCTTTCTGTGAATCGTCTACAACAGCTGTAATTGTAAAGGGTTGTTAGAACTAGCTTATTGTCTTATTAAGGACTTAATATTCATTACATCATTAAACAAAAAATTGTAGAAATAAATTATGTACATTGGAGAAACAAGTATAAACATAACTTACAATTTCTGGTTTCTCCTGTGGCCACTTCTGCAAGGTACCTGTAGTAATCTCCTTTCATTTTAAGGTAAAATACTTTGCTTTCTGGATTACTAGCTTTAGGGATTAGGTGTTTATCAAGTAAGCCCTGTAACAATTTTCAATTTGGTTATAAAAAAAAATAAAATTAAAAATAGACGCTATAACTAATTTGTAAGTTATGTTTATACTT
>DVQH01001765.1:0-11632 GCA_018231625.1 Papilio phestus | reverse complement strand
AACACACACAAAGTTAGAATCGAATTAGATAAGAATTCGAATCATAACACACACAAAGTTAGAATCGAATTAGATAAGAATTCGAATCATAACACACACACAGTTAAATTCGAATCGAATAAGAATTCGAATCATAACACACAAAGTTAAAATAGAATCAGGTAAGCACTCGAATGGTAAAGCAAAAAAGTTAGTGTGAAGGTCCTTCTACGCTCCTCAAAGGAAGAATTCCAAATTATTTATTAATATTTACATTATCTGGCTTATCTCCCAATGTACCGACCTATTTTAACCCATTGTGTCACTCTATCAGTTAACTCATATGAGTAAGCGATTAGTCATAACCATTACTACCCCTCTCCAATGTAAGACAGCGCAGGTATTTAAACAGCGTTTAACAGCAGCGTCAGTCTTCACTCAAACCATGCCGTCACTCTGTCACAGTGACTATTTGTCAGTCCCCAACCCTGAAGCCAGAATTTGTATTGATGACTGACTATTTCTTCAATAAAAATCCTTTTAACCCTTCAAAGATAAGTTGCCTCAATGCTTGTGTTAATTATTATTTGTCATTGATTAGCTAATATTGACGATAGTCAATATTAACGACAATTGACTGGAAAAGAGTCCTGCCAGGTCCCTCACAGTTAGATTTGAATTGTATAAGAATTCGAATCATAACACACAAAATTAGATTCGAACCCAATTAGTATTCGAATTATGACACATAAAATTTGAATCGAGTCGGATAAGAATTCGAATCATAACACACAGTAAGAATCCAATCAGAAAAAAAATTTGAATCATAACACCCAAAGTTAGATTCGAACCCAATTAGAATTCGAATTATTACATACAAATTCAAAATGATAATTTGAATGTGAAAAAGGGTTAAAGTTTTCACTTAATTAAACTGTTACCTCAAAAGTAGCAAAACTTCGAAGTTCCTTCTTTGCCTGTGAGTCAATATTCGCAGGATGTGTCTTGAGTTGGAAAAACTTTCGCTCCAAGTCGGGATACAAATTGACCAAACAGGAAGTGAAGGCAAAGCGAACACTATGATCAATCCTGCCCAGGTTATATTTGGTGAATATTGTGGTTAAGTAGAGTGCAATGTCGGATGAAAGGTTGCGCAGTTGTTCCCAGTAGTGGTTCGGCTGACAAGTGTAGATGTCGTGCTTGCAAAACTTGAGATAGGATATGATGATCGATTCGAAATACAGGGTTGGAGGATAGTCCTAGAAACAACAAAAAACAAGTTATTTTAGGTTTTTGGGTCTAAATGGAGATCAAGATTTTGGTAGATCTAACCCAAAAACCTAATAAAACCTCGAATCATAATTAAAACACTGAGGAACTAAATTGGAAAAAAATTTTGAACCCGAAATCGAACAGCAGCCCAAACGCAAATTTTTCTAACCCGAAAACCCGAATGAGTCCAAAATTTTGTTTTTATCATCTCAATCAAGTTCTTCGGAAATAACTGAAAAATCCACATTTTTCAAATAAATTATTTCGGGTTTTAGGCTCATAATCCTAAAATTTAGCCAGAAACGGAAACCAATTGAGCCAGATTGATTTGGATTCAAATAAACCCTATTTTGAGTCCTTATGTCCCACAACATCTTAACATCCCCAATATCTCAAAAAATAGTGAGATATTGTGAGAGAAGTTAAAAGAAATAGAGGAAACAGATAAACTTGAATATTTTGAACAGACAGGTTAGAATATTAAGAACAGATAAGTTAGGATATTTAGAGCAGATAGGAGAGGATATTGAGGGCAGACATAGAATATAGGTTTGGATATATTGAATTTTCGGGTTTTTAGAGCAGCGGTTAAGCACAAAAATTTTATCCCTTTTGTTCAATCCCTACCTTGTCATAACCCGTGGCGGACTCATCTGTCTGAGTGGGTGTGTACTGGGCGTGAAGCTCGGAGGTTAACACGTGAAGTTTGCCGTGACCATCTCGGAGAAGCCACCGTGGAAGTTGTTCCATTGAGCACTGTTCCATATTGGAAATCTGACCACTCGAATTAGATCCGTGTTGTTGCAAAGGTTTGTCGAATTCTTCCTCGTTGGCAAACACATCCGAAGAAGGACCACTGTTTTCATCATCACTAGCACAGGTGATGTAGATTAGAAATTCTTGGTAATCTTTTTCGGTCAATTCTGGTCATTGGAAAAAAACACAGTTGATTAGTTCTACAGAATATTTTACCAAATAATTTTTAAGGAAAAAAACTTACTGTCTATGCCAACAGGCTGTAATTTTTTAAATTCTAAAAATTTAAGATAAGTAGGAAAATCTCTTTTGGCAAGTTTACGATTCATTCTTGGTGAATCGTGATTGTTGATTAATGAAAAAGGTCTGAATTCAAATCTTGTCTAAACACCATAAACAGATGTTTAACTGTCCGTTTTTGTAAATAATTACTAAATTTTTCAAAATAAACTTATTTATTTCAACCCAAAAAACCGGACATGAGTGATTTTCACAAGACTGAAACAAACTGCCAGCTGATTCAATAAGTGAGGAGTAATCTACACTTTTTGTTGTTGTCAAGAAAAATGTGCAGTGAGCAACTTGCATCGTACAAAAAAAAGTTTTAGTTTGGTTGAGATGAAAACAAGTTGCGCAGTGTCGCTCAATCTTCAGTACTTGTGTGTGTTTTTATAATAAAAGTAAACGAGAAATGTTTTGTTCATACCTTTAGCACAAACCTAGGTGAAAACTCAGACACTGTGTGGATGCGGATAGAGTGAGAAAAGTAGACAAAACAAGACACCGGCTGTCTAAGGTATTTGAAATTGATGGTGATAGACTTTTATTACTTAGCGAGTGTATTAATAATAATAATTTATTTGTGAAATGTTTTATTTTACCAGTTGCTTTTTGACGATTACAGTCGAAGCAAAATGGCACCTGAAACCCCATCATCATATCCGGAAAAGTCGAATCTTGTGCTTGGCTTCGTTGGCACTGACCAATGTCTTCACGTGTCTCGAGACAAGTTGGGATTCAAATCGATACGCCTCGAAGCCATGCTCTCTTCACGAAGTTTGACTTCATCGCCTGGCACGAATAGTTGTATCACAATTCGTGATTATGACTTGCAAACCTTTCAAACCTACCTTGACTTTCTCTACACTGGCCAAGTGACCATCACCGATTTTATGATTGAACCACTTTACAGCCTTGGGTGGTGTTATATCGATGCTTCACTGGTAGAACGTATCGAGGAGTACATCGAGCAAAGGTTGCGACAAGACATTGAATACTTTGCAACGTTTTCCCCCAATCATCGAACTCTCTACTCCAGTTTGGTTCGGATCAAGCTCACCAATCTGTCGCTACTATACCAGGTGTCTACCAAGTTCCACGAGCAATCTCTCTACGAACGGTGCGAGAGCTTTACCGAGCAGCAATTCGAGACTGAAAATATGGCCGACGCATACCTAGAATCTCGAGACTGTTGTAGCGAGGAGTTAAGACAACGTTTCGAGACGTGGACTCAACAAACCACTCCTAGTGTTCAAAGTTGCGCTAATCTACTCGGTCTAGCCGTACAGATGGAAAACATGAACGATGTGATCTTTCGAGTGGAGTTGTTCATTCTTGTACAACTTAATCGAGCCTTCCTGGCTTCATCTAAGACGTGGATTGATTTTCCACATCTCGAACTGTTTCTTACACTTACCCTCAAGCACGACTTGGTGTCCGTTCAAGGACAATTCGTCGACTTTGTCGACAGGTGGGCACTGAACTATCTAGTCATTCAAAAAGTTGATAGGCTTGATGAACTTGTGGCCAAATTGAAACGACTCTATGAGATTGCGTTGGATTGCAAATATAAACCCCCTGAGAATGAACAATTGCTTAGCCCCGTTGTCAGTGTTATCCTGTATTCAGGCAAGTTTACAACCCGTATTGAGGAAGCGATTGTGTTGCTTGTTCGATCGGGAGTGATACAACAACAATCGTGGGTTTGCAAGTTGTACCAACTGTTGGTCGACTACGAATGTGGCGGATTGCGTTCTCATTTTGAAGAGTATCTACTCGGTGTTCCATTTGATCAACCATTTAAGTTCAGTGATATTGTCGAGATCTTCCGCTTAGCTCATCAACATGGCAGACTAGACAAAGAAGAGACTACAAAGAACGCTCTGTTTAAGAGGAATCTTGTGATGCAATTGACTGAAACTGAATTTAAAGATATTGACCTCAGCCCTCAAAATTCTGACCTGCAATTTCTTCTCAAACTGAGCGTAGACTGTGAAATGACCGAACTGGAGTCTTTGCTTGCGAGCAAATTGATACTCGACCAGACCACTCTGGACTCGGTGTACAATCTGGCTCGAGATATTACCAGTGAAGTTCTCAGGAACAAGTGCAATCAGTTCATCTTAAACAAATTTGGCACCACTCCCAAGTGGACCGAGATGTTATGGCTCTTTGAACTGGCAAAGAAGTACGCCTCAAATGATGACTTTGTCACCGAACTTCAAAACCTAATTTGTCTCAACATTCGACGTCGTCCGAACGAGTGGAATCCGGTGATGCGTAGTTTCGAGACTGACCAACTTGACGAGTTGCTGGTGGAAAATTTGGCAGATTTCTCCTTGACCAACAAGGAGTCAATTGAGAGCATCTCGCAACTTTGCAGCACCGCAATTCATCAGCTGTCGATACCTATGAATCGTTCGATGGATAATATCGTGTTTCGCTTCGACGACATTGACCGATGTCTTCCCGTCAGTCGAGATGAGCTCTCGAACAAATCAGCTCGCTTTGCAGCAATGCTCTCGAGCCGATGGAGAGTGTCACCGGGGGATAACTCGATCCACATTGGCGACACTGACTATTTCACTTTTGCTGCTTACCTCGAATTCCTTCATTCGGGCCATGTGTACTTCACTGGTGATTTGATTGAGTCAGTTCACTTTTTGGCACATTGCTATCTCGAGGACTCACTCAAGGAGTACTGTGAGCAGTACATCGAGAACCAGTTGAGAAGCAGTAATCTCGAATACTGGGAAACATTTTCGAAAGATTATAAATATTTCTATTCCAATTACGTGCAAATCAATCTGACCAATCTGGCTCTTCTCTACCAACTGTCCACCAAGTTTAATGATTTATTTCTATATGAGCGATGCGAAGAGTTCACCTTGAAGCAGTTCAACACTGACAACATGGTGACCGCTTTCCAAGAGGCGCAAAGTTACTTCAGTAAAAAATTGAGACAACGTTTCGAGGAGTGGACCAAGAAAACTGCGGCTAGTGTGCAAAGTTGTGTCAATCTACTCGCTTTAGCCAGTGAGATGAACATCGACGGTGTGGAGTATCGAGTCGAGTTTTTCATTCTACTACAACTCACACGTGCCAATTCATTATTATCGAATAATCAGACGATCGATATGTCTCATCTCAAACTATACTTTGAACTAACCCTCGCGCACGAATTTGTCTCGGTATATGCCGAATTGAGAGAGTATATGTCCTCAGTGTTGGTACCTGCTGACATGTTGCCGACTGACGTTTGGCCAAAGTTGAGACCGTTTTATGAGATTTCTTTAGATTATTTTCCGAGTAATCCTTCCGAAATTTCCTGGTCCGAAATGATACAAGAATGGGTCTATACTCATATTGAGATTATGAGTTGGCGAGAACAACCGACGGTGCATTTGTGGTACCGCGAGTTGATTGACTACGAACCGGGACTAATGCGCCGAATGTTTGAATTTGGTATACTCGAAGATCCGATCATATTTATTCAGCTCGATGATCTTGACCAAATATGCCACATTGCTTATCAACATGGCGGACAAGGTTCCGACCGGCTCCGAATGAATTTAGAGCATCGCTTGATGATTGCTTTGCCTGAGCTTGCTCTTGAAGAGATAGAAGTTGGCTTGGATGCGCAAGATGCAAACGTAAAGCAAGTGCTCAAAGTGAGCGTGGACTGTGAGTTGTCTCAACTTCAGTATCTGATTGTGAACAAGTTGACTCTTAACATGACCACTTTAGAGTCGGTCTACAGTCTAGCTCATCAAACTGCCAGCAAAGAACTCCTAAACAGGTGCAACCACTATGTATTAGACCAATTTGGCACTGCCAGCTTGAGCGAACTTATTTTCCTCTGTAATATTTCATTAAGAAACGCCTCCAAAGACTTTTTCACCGAAATTCAAGAAGCAATTCGGGTGGATGCCAGTCGACGACCAAAAGAGTGGGATCCCATTTTCCGTTATGTTCAAGGTGGAAACCATGAAGAGATACTTAATCAATTGAATCATCAGTTGAGACAGGCCAGACACAATCAATAGAAGTTGTTCTAAATTAATCAATCAATGATGATTCGATTTTAACCAATCACTGTTGTATTATCATTTTCAATTTTTGCATGTTCCAAAATGTGTTTATATTATATTATAATTTTTTAAATACCAATGCTCCTAATAGTCAAGCATTTATTTATATTTTGTTTTTCTAATTTTATGTTTGTTTTGTTATGAATCGTTTGAATGAATAAATTAATACAAATATACAAGATAAATGTAAGTTGAGATATGACGTCAGTGGTGATCTTTTGGACTAACGTGTCTTCTATATACCCCGCACATATAAACTATATAGATAATGCAGAGATGCTCAGTGTTGCGACTTGTTTTCCTAGTTTCAAAACACAACGCACTTCAGTTTTTACCAGTTTAGCCGCATATTGTCAATTGTCAATTTTGTTTCTCGTTGGCAACATGGCTTTGCAAACTTTGAATAACCCCAAAAGCTATGATCTTGTGGTTCGCTTTGCCGATACCAATCAGTGCTTCTACGTGAAACGAGATGAGTTGATGAGCAAATCAACATACTTTGAAGCATGGCTCTCGACCCGATGGATTTCATCTCCTGCGAATGACAGTAATAGTAATAGTAAAAGTATCACCATCAAAGACTACGACTATGAAACGTTTGCGGCGTACTTTGAGTATCTTTACACTGGTCAAGTGGCGATCACTGACAGTCTCATTGAGTCCCTCTACAGCCTGGCACACTGTTACATCGAGCCTTCACTGATGACACTTTGTGAAGAGTACATCATGCAGAGGTTGAGTCAAGATATTGACTACTTTGCAACATTCTCGCCCGATCATAGATTTCTCTATTCACTTGCTGTGCAGATCAATGTTGCCAACTTGTACTATCTACTCCGGGCGTCTTTCAAGTTTCACGAGCAATGTCTCTATGAGCGATGCCAGAAGTTTGGACTGCAATTGATCAACACGGAAAATATGTCAAATGCTTACAAGGAGTCACACTGCTACTTCAGCAAGGAATTGCATCTTTGTTACGAGGAGTGGACCAAGAAAACCGCGGTTACGGTGGAAAACTGCTCCAATCTACTCGAGCTGGCCAGCGAGATGAACTTGATTGAGGTGGAGTATCGAGTGGAGTTCTTCATTCTACTCCAACTCACACGTGCCTCAGCCTCTGTGGAGAAAAAATTCAATGTCGATCATCTCCAACTATATCTCAAACTGACTCTCAAGCATGACTTGATATCCGTTTACGATGAACTAAGCGAGTTAATGTATTCGTGGTTTTGGACCTATGGAGCGAATAATTATCGTAATCTTGTGAAACCTGTCGAAATTTGGGCCATTCTGAAACAGTTCTACGAGATTGCGCTGGATTATAGCTCAGCAAGTGATCGATTTACCCAAATGATCGAATTGTGGGTTTTGTTTTGCCTTCGAGGTGGAGTGTTGGGAGAGGATTCGCCCATTCACGAGTGGTACTCCGAGCTGGTCACCTACGAACGTGGCCAAATGCGCAGTGTATTTGAAGAGAGATTGCTGGATGATCAAAGACCAACATTTTTGTTCATCGATCTCGCCAAAGTGTGCCGCATGGCTCACCAACACGGAAGACTGAACAAGTGTGCTCAGTTCAGGCGGAATCTGAAGAAACACTTGCTCAAATGTGACTTTGAAGATGATGCCCTCGACGGGCAAAATTGCGACGTGCAATTTGTACTTAAACTGAGTGTAGACAATGAAATGAGAAAACTCGAGTCGTTACTTGTTAGCAAGTTGGAGTTAGATTCAACTACTTTGGACTCTTTGTACAATCTGGCTCAATACAGTGGCAGTGCTCATCTCAAGAATGAGTGCAACAACTTTATTCTAAACAAATTTGGCAGTAATACCAAATGGAACGAAATTTTATGGCTATACTCAGTGGCAACCGACTATGCCGAACTTGGCTTTGTCACTCAGCTTCAAAACTTAATTTGTCACGATTTTCGTTGCCGTCCAAGCGAGTGGAACCGAGTGGTACGTGGTTATGAAAAGGAACGCTTTAACCATCTGATCAGAGGCGAGTTAGTGCAATTTGGAGTGATCAGCATAATTTCGATTCAAAAAATTGGCCAACTTTGCGCCAGTGCCATACAGCAGTTGTGCAAGCCACTGAATCCGTCTTCGGATAATCTTGTGTTTCGTTTTGTCGATTCCAAGCGGTGTCTCTTCGCAAACCGAGATGAATTGGCAAGCAAATCGTTGTACTTCAAAATGAAATTTGCAAAACGATGGAATGAGTTTTCGAATAAGAGTAACTGCGTCATGATTACTATTAGTGACTATGACTACTATACCTTTGCGGCATACCTCGAATTTCTACACTCATGTTCGGTGAGCATCAATGATGATCTGATTGAGTCACTGTACAGTCTGGCCAAGTGCTATCTCGAGTCCTCACTAGTGGATCGTTGTGAGCGGTACATTGAGGAGCAGTTGAGAAAAAACATAGACTACTTTGTAACTTGTTCTCCCAAGCATCGAGATCTTTACTCAAGTTCGGTGCAAATCAGTGTCACCAATCTAAAGCTTCTCTACCATGCATCATCCGTCTTTCATGATGAAAATCTGTATGAGCGGTGTGAGGAGTTCACATTGCAACAGTTCGACACCGACAACATAGCTACTGCATACTTGGAGTCGCATTGTCACTTTAGTGAGAAGTTAAAACATGGTTTCGAGCAATGGATTAAGCAAACGGTGCCTAGTATGCAAAACTGTGCCAATTTGCTTGCGTTGGCCATCGAGATGAACATCAACGATGTGGTGTTTCGAGTGGAGTTGTTCATTCTTCAACAACTGAGACAGCATTCCACGTTACACGCAGAATGGATCGATTTTTCCTATCTTGCACTGTTTCTAAAGCTAACCCTGAAGCATAACTTGATTTCGGTTCACGACGAATTATACTTTTATATTCGTTCGATGTGTTGCAAAGATGTACGCGACCAGCGAAGTAAGGTCGTTCGACCGCCTGCTGAAATTTGGTCCAAGTTGAGATTGCTCTACGAGATCGCTTTGGATTATGGTCCAAATCATGGGACGACATTCGCATGGCAAAGACTGGTCCATGACTGGGTGCTGAATCATATCCGATCTGGTGTTTGGCGAGAGGTTTCGTTGGTTCACGAATGGTATCGCGAGTTGGTCACCTACGAACGAGGCACCATACGTCGTGAGTTCGAAGTCACTCTACTTGGCATCGAGAGACGTCCCTTTTTGTTGCGTGATATTGGCCAGGTGTGTCGCATTGCTTACCAACATGGAAGACTGGAGAAGAGTGCTCATTTCCGGATCAACCTCGGGCAACACTTGCTTCAAGCCTTGTTCGAACCACTGGTCCTCGGAGCGCCGGATGATGAGAATGTCAAACTGGATGCACAGGATTCCAGTGTGGAGTATATGCTCAAACTATGCGTGGACTGTGAGATGACCGATATTGAGATAGTGCTGGTGCATCGATTGCAAATCGACTCGACCACCTTGGAATCGGCCTACAGTTTGGCACAACGTTGCGGCAGTTTGGTTCTTTCCAACCAATGTGACGGCTTCATCTTGAATCAGTTTGCCACCAGTCGAAACTGGCACGAGATGCATAAGCTCTTTTCGTTGGCCCACAAGTACACCACCAAAGCGTTTGTTGCCAAACTTGAAAATTCAATTCATCGCGATTTGGATGAACGTCCAAACCAGTTGGAACCCTTGTCGATGCATCGCTTTCCTGGTAGACAATTTGGCTTAAGAAGGTTGAGGGAAATGTTTAGTGATATGCCTACTTAACCATTTCAGTCCCAAGGATTATCAGTAAAAGATAAGCCTTATATCGCTAATTGAATAAGCGGGACACATACGTCCCGATAGCGCAGTAGGGAGCGAAAGGATTAACCAAACAAAATCCACATTGAAGATTTATTAATTTATTTTTATATATTATCAGAGATTGGCGGGAAAGTGTGACAGCATTGAGGGTTAGTTCTATTGAAATCATATAGATGGCATGTCACACTTTCAGGTCAATGCCTAATTATAATACATGTAATCACTTCATTTAATATGTTTTAGTTGATTCCATTGAATATTATTATTTTTGTGTGCATACAAGATTTTTTTTATTATAATTTTTCAATGTTTTTTGTGAACATTTTATTAAACGTTATAAATGTTTGTTAAAGTTGATAATTTTAATACTTTAAATGTTCTTATGTAAATCCAAAATATGCTGTTAACATATTTTTATATATTAACATAGTTTCAACATATTTGTTGAGAGTTTCAAATCATATTACATGAACTTTTTAATTATTATGGTTTCAAATTATTAATTATTGCTTCAAATAAAGGTTATTTTATTATATATATATAGACTTTTGTTGTTCGTCTTTTTCCTCGTCTCTTCCAATTTTTTTCACTGTTACTGAATAGATAATATAAAATTGGTTTCTTCTTTCAAGATCCATTAGTTCACCACCTGTCCAATCTAATTAGGTTTGAAGAAGCAAAGTATTGAATTATTACTTTTCAATTTGCGTCAGTGTAAATCCTCTAATATATTGTACTAATGCTTATCTGGCACTTTAACTTGGGTTTTTATTAGTCATTCAAAGTAGCAAAATTTTATTTTTACTTGAAATAAACTAAATTAAAATATTAATAAAATTTTGTAGATTTTTAACTTTCTAAGATATTTTTGGTAGATTTATAATTTGTGTTATAGAGAATTTGTGTTTTTGGGAAAAAATGAATTAAAATAAAAAATGTGTTTTAGTGTTCTATTTCGCTCTCTCTTTTTTTCTTCATTTTTCCTCAAATTCTTTATGGTTTTCCCCGGAGTGCAATTTAATTGGATTCCAATAGCGGTTTCATTCTCTCTCTCTCTCTCTCTCTCTTTTCTTTCTCTCATTTTGAACACTTTCAACATTATATATTTTTTTATCATTAATTTTAATTCTCTCTTTCTAACCCTCCCATTTCATTCAGTAGTAGTTATTGTTGTTGTTGTTTCATCTCCCTCCCCCAAAACCCCATTAAACTGTGTAAGATTTTATTTAAAGCTTTATTTTCTTTTCCATTGACATTGATCCAGTATACCAGAGAAGGGGGAAGAGAGAGAGAGAGAATGAGCTAGAAAGTGAGAAAAAGAGGGGATACTCGTTTGTCACGTTCCCAATCAAGGGAAAGGAAAGAAATGGACTTGCTTGAAAACTTAGTGTCTTAGATTGAGAGTGAGTGAGAGAGAGAGAGAGAGAGAGAGAGAGAGAGAGAGAGAGAGA
>DVQH01001764.1:0-11638 GCA_018231625.1 Papilio phestus | reverse complement strand
ATTAAAAATAAATTGTAATTAACAATTTTTGGCAGAAAATTGAATCTCTAAGTCCAAATTAAGATAAATTTAGTCGAAAATATTTTTTACTAAATATAATAAGTAAAATTATTTCTCCTGAATACTAATTTAGAAGATGTTATTTAGAACTTGCTACAAATTCCCTTTAATTAAACTTACTGCATTCAAAAAAGCGTCTGCTACAAAATTTCCAATAGCACACTCTCCGGTACTACACTTTGGTGCTAAAAGATCTTCCTTTGCGTAACCCAACACTTCCTTTACTAACGAATGGAGCTTTTCAGTATAAGGCTTTAAAAGGGCTTTCATTTCTGGATCTGAAAAATTAATTACATGCATTTTATTTATTAACAGCATAGTTTAGTTAGTTCTTAGAATTTCCATTTCACTTAATCGTAATAGACACACGTAGAGATAAGGTCTTTAGATTCAAAAGCAATGGCCATAAAAAATTAAACAAAATCACCACCTATTAGCCAAAAAAGTAAGAAAACAAAACACGTAAAAACAAACTTTACAGAACGAATTAATAAAAAAAGTAACAAAAAAACTCTTCTCGGCCAAAAGGAGAAGGCGCAGGTGATGCGGCCTCTAGCCTGACACTGAAAGCCGCTCTGGTTTTCAGCCTCCAAACATTTCTTATTCATATTTAGTCTTTCGATATCTGTTTCTGTTATACAATAGATCATTAATCAGGTTACTAACAACTACATATCTACTAACCTTCTGGTATAGACCTGTTCAAGAATATTGGTGTTGCAGAGTACGAGACGAGTTCACCACTGCCGTCAAAGTACACGGTCATATTGCCCAAGTATTTGGAAAATGCTGATGCCGTTACAATTAGAACCTGTTGAAATGTACACTTTATTGATTTTAGATATCATTAGAACTGTTGATAATGAAATTTAGTTCCAGTACCAATCCACTTCCGCCATTGTAAGGTACTCTGAGAGTCACTGAGGAAAGACTATGCTTTCATCCATTTAAGAATACGGGTCACAGTCTTCCGGAAACAGCGAATTTATTTTGTCCACATGAGGTAACCATGCTATCTGGAACCATGGTCCTTCTACTAAAGTTTCAGCCCATAGTTATATTAGTAATACTCTTACCTCATGTTCAGGATTCTCAATTGCCTTAACAATTACTGGATATGGACCGGAAACATGCTCTTTGTTCGGGGCTTTTCCATTCCATAGCAGACTATGCGAATGTCCACCGACTATCAGATCAATGTTTTCACCAGCAACTTTTGCCATTTTTCTAAAAAAACAAACCATAACAAAACGTTGATTTCCTCTGCAGTATTATTTTTTTCCTTCAAACATTTAAAGAAACTATTGAAACATTTTTTTCTTTCGAAAGCTACAATTTGGTTCGCATTGTTTAAATCCAAATATCACTTTTTTAACAAAGAGGACGGAGATAAAAAAATTCTACATGTTTTTACGAAACGTTATAAGTATTACGTCCCTAATATGACGAGGAGAAATTGTTAACAATTTATCACGTCTTATACGCCCTCATGATTATCTAGGCGTTTAAGCAATGCTTGTCACTCGTTTGCTTGCCTCCGCCTTTCACATCTTAAAATATTGGTATAAATTACGAGACCCATATATTCGTAATATAATATTACGTAAATAAAACGTGCATTTCTTAAGGTGTTATTCAAGAAATCTAAAATAAAAACTATATGTAAAATAATATGATCTTTTCTAACGATAAGTCACGTGACAAGTTTATGAGAAAATATTGTCCCTTGTTACTATCTTTGCATTTAAATTGCCAATAAGTCGATCCTATTTGTTAGTAAGTGAAGATGTATGTGAACCAAATTTGAAAAATATATAAGCGAGGCAGCGAAATTTTTTCAAAGGTACTTTCTCTGATAGGTACTACATCAGTTAAGTTTAGTACCACCTCGTGTCCTTGTATTGTTATTAAACATTTTACAAAATTATAACATTGACATTTAAATTTGGAGCGTCGGTGGCTCAGTGGTTCAAGCACTTGACTTGTAATTTACAAGTCTTGGGTTCGAATCCCGGCATATACCAATGTTATTTTCGATTTTTTCGAATTTTCATATGTACATAATTAACCCGACGTTCTTAGGCTGAAGGAGAACATCGTGATGCAACCTGTACATATCGGCGAAGAAATTCCCCGCACTGGGTCAGCGTGGTTGACTATGGCCTAGTCGCCCTAACTTAGGATAGGTTCGAGACCCTCGGTGGGAACATGTAGAGTGAGCTGGTGATGATGATGATGTGATTTTAAGGCTATCAATAGATAGCGTTACTGGATCATGTGAAATAGGTCTCAAGTGAAGTGTCAACTATGCCTCCTCTATATATCTTTTGAATCTCTTTGAGTAGAACATATTTAAAATCAATCAATGTACCTACTTATCGACTTCTAGACCACAATGGGATAAAACAATAATAATGTCAATTCCTTGGTCAGTCAATAATTGAGCTTCTTTTTTAACTGTATCTATAGGGTCCAAGAATTTTACTTTCCCGGGATTTGATGAAGTCTAAAAAAAAGAAACTCGTTAATGCATTATTATATGATAATTTTTAATACGAATTCTTTAAGATATCTTTATAAGAGCAATATTTCTTTTACCTTAGTTTCTGGAGTAGTAAGTCCTATTATACCAATCTTTCTTCCTTTCTTTTCCAACACAATATGTGGTTTATACAATCCGTCCAATTCAGGTACTGCGGTTGTATCTATGTTGGCAACAACGACTGGTGCCTTCAGTGACTCTAGGTAAGGTGCTAGGCCCGCTATCCCATCGTCGAACTCATGATTGCCTACAGTCTGTAGAAAATCATCAAAATCTTTTTTAATCTCCTCTTCCCTTTCTTATTCAGTCTTATCTAATTTCCTCTCTTTCCCACACAAAGGATGATCTAGTACTTTTAGTTTGCTGCTGATCTTAATGATTTTGTCACAAAAAACAAGTTAAATGTCATCGTATGCCTAACAAATGTATGCAAAGTACATTAATGTTAAAACGACATAAATATACGACTAATATGTTTTGCTTGACCCCTCGATAGTTATAGATGCAAATGCAAATGAGCTCAAATGCATATAGATTAAATATAATGTAGTTTGATATTGTTTTTTTTATTTATTATGATAATTATGTTTTTATGTTTCATATTGAGCAAAACTATGTCTTAGATTTAATTTATGCGGAGATAATATTAAAATGTAACCAGCACAGTACTTCTATTCAAGGATGTGTGAAGTGAATTCTTAACGTACGGTTTTATTGCCCAATTATATGTACGAAAATCTATCGCTGTCCTTTTTTTTTTTAAATAAAGAGAGATAATATGCTTACAGTTTAAGTAGTGAAAGCCTATCTTTATTATAGTATACTTACATGGACATCATTTGGTAGTAAATTAATAAATTTCTGTGTAACATTCCATTTAAGAAGTGTGTACCAATAGGTACCTTGGAAAGTGTCTCCGGCGTTTAATAATATTGGATTTTCTTTTTCTTTCAATAAAGTAGTAATTTCATAGTACAATCTGGCAAAACCCCCAAGACAACTGTCGTCATTTGATTCACAAACTGGATAGGATACTGTTGTTTCTTCAAACCTAGAAAATTAAATGAAATTTGTATAACTTACATTTCAATATTAATAACGTTCAGTACTGAATAAAACCTCTTTGGCTGACAAGAAGTATGAATACAGCCAAAGAGGTTGCATACTGGCCACCAAGACTTTAGCAAATTCAGTTATAAAAAATAGAAGAAAAAGAAGCGTAAAATAGGCAAGATGTAATCGATATGGTTTTGCAAAATAGTTGAACGAATGAATGTATGAATATGTATTTATTGCCACAAAATAGAAATTATATAAAAGGACTTATTCTAAAGAAAACACGTATGCAGGACGGACTAAGCCGTTTCTGCGTTAATTTCAGCTGGCTCCTTCGCACTCAAGCAACATATAGCTTAATTATTAGGGTAACCGGCCGTACTAATAACATACATATACAGTAATAAAAAAATACACTTTTATATCTAGTTATAGTAAACATGTAAATAAGTTCAATAAAGTTGTTTTGTGTTAATGTAAAAGTTTGCATTTTTGGCTGCCGCAATGTCGGTATCAAGTGAAACACTTGTAATTTGTAAACTCGAATGTTTAACTTTTACTTTCCTGCACCTTGTTTAAGGTGCGTTTACTTTTTATCTATGTTTACGTTGGAAACTCGGAAGTGTTACCAATCGACCGGTTTTTCTTAGTTAAATATCGATTACTGCGATGGTTCTGATCGAATAGGTCGTTCCTATATGTCAATGATTGTTGTAGAAAGTTAGATATATGTATATTGGGTGTAATTGACGAAATTCTAATCTATATCTATACTAAACAATAAAACGAAACACACACTACTTTATGGCGTAAGATGACAGCAATCACAGCATGTTTACAAATTATTATTTCTTTAATAAAAAAGCTCTACACTTAATACACTCTTTAGGCTAAATATTTTCACAGTATTAAACTTAGGGGATAAATAAATCGGAAAAACCATCACGTGGGAAAGGGACCATATACAAAAATCTGCCAACATCAAGGAAGCACATTTAAGCATTTGATAAATGTAAACATTAAAATAAAGTTATTACAATTTCATGCGGATAAAACCGCACGGGAACAGCTAGTATTAAAATACAGGTCGTGACAGATTCCCATACAATACATTACACATCTCTCAAACAATATCAATTCGTGTTACTCTAATCAATGAGGAATATAATAAACATAAGGCTATGGGATAATATCACAAGAGAACACTGAGAGCAAAGTTATAGCAAAACATTGATAGTTAACCTTTATTGTTATTATAAAACATAATCTAACACGAGTTCTATAATAACAAGAATATTTATGATTATAAAAATGGTCCATTAATTATTTGTTTTTTAAGAGTGACGTCATTATACCTTACTGTATAAGTTTGTGACGGTGTTTAAATTGTTGTTACTTTTGTTTAAGAAATGTTTAAGATTAAAAGATGAGTTTTAACGCACTAATGTACGGATTCTCAGCTACTTTTAACCATTCTTTAGTGTTTTCGATCCGATAACTTCACGAAATGCGTTTCCGAACTATCCAACTAGAGTTTCACTCCTTTTAAATTTAGTTCAACCTGACAATAATGACTCAATAGATAAAGATAAAATCAATGGAAACTTCAACAACCAAATAATGTTTTTAAATACTTTCTTTATTTTAAAAAACAAAAGCGAGTAGCTTATGTGTTCTTCCAGACTATCCTTTACATTTATGCCAAATTTCATCGAAATCCGTTCAGCCACTTAGGCAAGATTTAACAAACATGCACCCATCCATCTAAACTTTCGCATTTATAATATTAGTAAAATATAAAACGTAATTCTGTAACAAATGACGTGCGATATTCACAGAGAAAATTACATATGAAGCCAAAAAATTTTATAGTTATCATTAATAAACCTGTTTTGAAACAGGTTGCATTGATGTACACGGTTATTTAGTACATCTGTTTTATTTAGTTACTAAACATGTATAAAACAAATGAAAAATAACAGCAGATTACTGAAACGAATAGCTCGCTAGGTAAACCCAGCTTCACATCTCACAGACGTCAAACATTTAATAGAATTTGAAGTTTACGTATGTATAACTTTATCAAAAACACTGGGACATTTAAATATCGGTGCATTATCAATCGTAAGAGTTTAGAAAAAAAAAGCATACCTATCGTGAAAATCATTGTAATGAACAATATCCAATCTGTAGAACTCAATAAACGGAGCACCAGTTACAACATATTTAACATTGACAGCATTCCAAATACACGCAAATAAAATTAAACGCATTTTAATCAACATTAAACTAATAAAATAATCTGTTGAAATATATTTTTATTCGCATGTTAATCATTAAAATTATTTATATATCACTTTAACCAATAAAATCATTAAATTAATTACGCGAAGTGACTGTCGTAAGTTCAAATCACGCACGCACGTGCTACTAAACGGTGAATAAGTGATCGAGCGTATACGAGTGCATTTCTGACCTTAACTATGTTAAAATTAAGAGCAGGCGCACACCCTAAACTAAAACATCGCACACGGTTGTACGTTTGTCGATTGCTTTGCAGCTAATTCAACTGTTTTCTTGCACAAATAAAAATCGAGTAGTGTAAACATCCATATAAACTCATAGGAGTCACAGCACGACTAAACAGTTGTGCGATAGTTTAGTTTCAGGTGTGCGCACGTTTTAATTGCAACACTCGTTCGTTTAATATGTACTTCACCAGTCCTTAACTGTCGAAATCAGATATTTAGCGGTCATTAAGGGATATCTATAGACTTACAATACTTTAGGGTATCTCAAAATAACTTAAGGACCCTTCTAAGTAAACATTTGATCGACTCCGAGAGTCGCAGTGGGCTACAAAGCATTGAACTTAACGAGTACACAACTTGCATGTTCAAATTAACACACTTTTAATGACAGAGTTTTTTTAGATATAGCTATGGCAGCTAATCGGTGGTCAGTGCCACAGTGTAATTATGCCAACATCAGCCGTCACGTTTATAACAGGTGACAATCTTAGAAGTGTATACGTGACGTTTGACGTCACCAGGCAATTAATATTACGACAGATTGATTCATGTATGTTAAGGTTTTATACAATAAGACAAGTGAACGCTATCAAGCCTCCTGTAGGAGCTTTTATATTTAAACTAAAGGTGTACCTTTAGTTTAAATATAAAAGCTCTGTTCAGTGAAATCGTATGTGTGAAGGCAAAATTTGAACCTTCACTTAAACTGTACAGTTAACAGTTTTACCTTCACACGTGAGTTTTACTTGTGGAGTTCGACTCAAGTAAAACTGTGTAGCGTGTAAAACATCAATTGCGTAAAGAAATTCAAACATCTTCCCATAGTTTAGGAAATGTCTACTTAAACGTTCCATAGAAAATGTGTTTCTTCACTACTTATCGTAAAACAAGATCTTAACATCTCTAAAATTCATGAGTTTCTCGAACAATGTTCAAGTCAAGCAGCTAAGGATGTTTTGACGTAAATATCAACAAATACGCGCCTTGTGTAAGATTCTCTTTACTTGTTATTTTATATCTCGTTTTGTAAACTGTCGCACGTGTTAACTAATCTGTGAAATTTATTAGTATAACGGCCGAAATTCTAAAATATGTTTCATACACGTACATGCAATATCTTACTATCTCACTTCTTATGGATGGATGTTTGTTAGGGTTTGTAGCTTAAACGCCTGGACGGATCTGGCTGAAATTTGACATAAATGTAGAACATAGTCTAGAAGAACACATAGGCTACTTTTTTTTAATGCCACGCAAATGGAGTCGCGGGTAAAAGCTAGTTTAATATATTTTCGCCTTACACATTATCTTATTACATAGGTCATATACAATAGATATCTTACAGCCTATCTTATTGCATAGGTCATATCAATTTGTAGTTATCAACTGGTTCATTTGTTATTAAACGAAAACTGTGAATTTAAATAGAGCATGTATAGTGCTATCCAAACTTTGTAGAGGAGAACCATCCTCTCGTGCTAAATTCCGACCATCCAGTCAAAAGGATGCAAGCATGGCACATCTATTTACGTCGCGTTAATCACGCTAACCTGGTCCGGTGACATATGCATTCGCAGCTGACCACGAGCGTCCGTCAAGTTTGAATCTTATTATACCTAATCTGTCTTATTCATAACAAGGTTATAAGTTTTTTCTTTTATCCATACTACGTAATAATATCAAGATAATATTTATTTGCTAACAATAAGTAAACCCTGAACTACTAAACCAATTTTATGGACATTACATTTCTTAAGGCTCATGAGAGAAAAAATTCGAGTTCCTTATTCAATTGTAAATAAGACCTTCATTAGCTTATTTTTAAATCTATTTAGCAATTCGTAAACCTTGTTATTTGAAGGCTAATTTTAAAGGAAACTATTCAATTTACGGAAATCGAATTATTTCTTGACAAAGGGGAAGCGACAGAATTAAATGCGTTTAACTATTGTAGATCGATCAATTGAATATTTCTACCGTTAATCTTACTAATATTATAAATGCGATGGATGGATGTTTGTTAGTTTGTAGCTGCTGAACGGATTTCGATGAAATTTGGCATAGATGTAGAGGATAGTCTGGTACCTCACTTTTTTAATTCCACGAGGACAAAGTCGTGAGCGAAAGCTAGTTACATACGACACTATTTTTCCTATTTAAAGTCTATATAGACAAATTATTTTTATAGCTTACATATTATACAAAAACTCTGCTCAAGTACTTCAATACATTTTCTTGTTAAATTTACCTTAAAATGTACACACAAAAAGCATTACAACATGCTTTTTAGAAACATTACGAAACATACAAATTAGCTTACCTTCAGCTAAACAACGAAATAATGAGGAAAAAACATAGTGAACAACCTTGGGGATTAGCTTGCCATTTTATTCTTAGACATTGTGACAATTGACGTCACTCACGTGAATTATTGTATCGAAACATTTGTATAATAATATTGTTATTGTCCCTCTCATTTTCATAAAGGAATCGGAGACAACAATACTTTTAAAACAAAGGTTTTAATTACATTTTTTTAATGAGGCCTTTGCCCCAGCTTGCGGTTCTTGGTTAAATAACCGCAACCCAAGGGATAACAACAGGCTATTGACTTATTTTACAGAAGTACTTAGAGCGGACGCACACCTTTGACTAAATTATCGCACAACTGTTATGCGATTGTCGATTGTTCCACAGTTAATTCAAGTGTTTGGTTGCACAACTAAAAAAACGAGTAGTGTACAATAAGTTCATAGGAATCAAATCAAGACATCAGTTGTGCGATAGTTTAGTAAAAGGTTATTCTTTACAAGAGATTTTTCCTTATCCTACATATGTAATTCCCCGTCAATTTATAACTATTATTACAAGTAATATATTAACTCATACTAACATTATAAGAGAAAAACTTCGTTTGTTTGTAATGAATAGGCTCAAAAACTACTTGGCCGATTTTAAAAATTTATTCACCGTTAGAAAGGTAATTTATCTGTGAGCTAAATAGTCAACATATTTCATACAATTTGTTATTATTGTTTTTATATTTTAAGCGGACGGAGTCGCGGGCAAAAGCTAGTATTAGATAAAAAAAGTATTTTAATTTTCCATCAATTATATTTAATCTTACCTATCGTGAAAATCATTATAATGTGCTACATCCAATCTGTAAGGTTTTTCATACAATACACCAGCACTAGCAAATTGATTAACAACACTCACAAGTAACATCACAAATACGAGTAGAAAAGACATATTGACACGTAATTTAATTAAACTAAAAACTTGTTTTCATAACATATTTTTTTTAAATAAGCAAATAACTGCAGTCTGACTCGACAGAGACCTTTGCCGGCCAGTTGGTTACTGTCTACAATCATTACCAATACCTTCTGTCGAAACCGCAATTTTGTTCACACCAGACTTAGGGTTGTCGACAATTAATAAAATTACTTGGTACAATTTAATTTTGAAAAAATGGGACAAATTTGATAATCGGGACAATCAGAGGCGTAGTTAAAGTAACAAAATTAAAAAAAAACTTACAATATTATAGAGAACCTTCTCCACTATGAAGTATTTTTTACGATTTTAAAGCATATTAATTCTTAACAATTCAAAATTTAATAATTCTATTTTGAAATATTTACGGTAATTAAGTCAAAAAATAGTGAAACCACAATACAAAACAGAATACATCTAATCTAAAATGTAAAGAAAGAGAAAGGCTATACCTAATTTAAATAACCTGCTAAATTAGCGCTTGTCAATAAAATTATTTTTCATTCTCTCTCAGTAATTAATGAAAATTTCACGTCTATTTGTACATCACTTAGAATCTCTTTAAAAAAAAACCATAAAACTAAAAATACGAATCTCAGACTTGACAGCCCTGAGGGAAAACTTCTTACGCAAATATACTGGTTACGCGATCACATTGAATGTAATGTAATACCATTACTGCATAATACAGATATGTACGTAGTAAATGTTAACAAATTTTCTTGTAACTTATTGATTTTCTTTATTGGATTGTGTGATAGATTAATAAATCGACGAAGACGATGTATTTGCATTGCTGATAATGAAAATCGCATTTTTTTGTCTGTCTGTCTGTCGCAAGCTGCGTTTGTTCCGGGTAATCTCAGAAACGGCTGGACCGATTTCGACCGGACTTTCACTGAAGGTTAGCTGATATAGACGGGCATATTATAGGTTACTTTTTTATCTTAATATTGAGTGTACGGAATCGCGGGCAACAGTTAGTTATTAAAAAAGTCCGGTCGAAATCGGTCCAGCCGTTTCTGAGATTACCCGGAACAAACGCGGCTTGCGGACAGACAGACAGACAAAAAAAATGCGATTTTCGTTATCAGCAATGCAAATACATCGTCTTCTCGAAATCTAGAATTTTTCTATTGATATTACAGACACTCCAATTTTATTTTAATTTATAAGTTGTTTATAAATTACTAGCTTTTTCCCGCGACGCCGTCTGCGTGGAATTAAAAAATACAAAAGTGAGTAGCCTATGTGTTCTTCCAGACTATCCTCTACTAAATTTCATCGAGATCCGTACAGCCGTTTAGGCTACAAACTCTAACAAACAGCCATCTAAACTTTCAAATTTATAATATTAGTATGATTAGTATGATTTTAGTACGTCTATTAGTCGTACATAATTGAGTTAAGTGTTTATGCTATTAATGTAAATCTTAATTAAAAAGTTATTAAAAGAAATGACATAATTAATTAAGAAATTTATCTGATAATTTTAATGTTACATTTATGTGATAAAAGTTTACTCAAATGATAAATAAATCACTAGCTTTTGCCCGCGACTTCAACTTCACCGAATTAAAAGAAAACTTAAAAAATACACAATGTTCTATACCTATGTTAAATTTCATCAATCTCCGTTGCCCAATTCTACATCTAGTAGTTACCTACTCACAAACATTCATCCATCAAAACATTCTTATTTATAATATTGTGAAATATAGTAAGACTAGCTTTCGCCCACGACTCCGTTCCAGTGGAATAAAAAGAACAAAAGCATACTCGTTCCTTCAGACTGTCATCTACATCTATACCAAGTTTCATCGAAATCCGTTCAGCTTTTAAGGCTACAAACTCTAACAAACATCGATCCATCTAAACATTCGCATTTATAACATATCTTTAATGTCTTATTTTAATATGTAAAACATTTTACATGATCATTTTACATTTTATATAAAAAAATGTGAAAATAAAATAAAACATATTATATAAAAAATAGATGTCCATCGGCTGCGGAATCCGATGACTCAAGCAACCAGTGGTCAGGGCTGCAAAGACAGGAACCTCCTCACTACGCGTGCTGTTTCTAAAACAACCGCCTTTTGAATCGGGCCATTAATCCAACTGTCTAGCGAGAGCTTCTTGAGGTGTTGGTCGAAGCTCTTCGCTA
>DVQH01001763.1:0-11644 GCA_018231625.1 Papilio phestus | reverse complement strand
CCCCGGCATACGTGCCTTTGACTAAGTAAATCTATGCGTGCCTCGGACTGTTAAGTTTGCAATTAAAAATGTTTTAAAAATTTTACAAATTAAATAGTATCGAAATCATATTGCATAAAAATACTAAAACGTTTTCAAGTAGCCCAATAACAAACATAAACAAAAATGATTTCAATGCTCATTGAAAGTAAGCAAAATTTACAGTTTTCATTAAAAATCGCACTAAAAAATCTAGTTAAATTTTAGTGAATACTGCAAATTCAACTAACTTTCTAGTTCACTTTTCAAATGTGTGTAATTTAAATTTATTTCTAGCAACTTACCAAGACCAAGAAGCATAAACTGAAGAGCATTTACAACTTGAAACATTCTCCATTTGATGTAATGACTATTGGAATTTTTAAGTTGACCAACTCCGACCAAATTAACATTGCTTAAATATCTTGGATTACTGCTATAGACTGTTTCGTACAGGATGCAATGAATCTTAGGGTGTAAACCAAGATACGTAGCATAGATAGTGTAGCCTATCATCAAGTAAGCTGGTACAAAGATCAAGTTGGCAATTGGTGTGCCAAGTTGAAAAACGTGGTTAAAATCGAAGCAAAGGACACGTTGTGATTTGGATAGTGGAAGAATGCCAAGGATAAGGCATCGAAGTGAGATGAACACCTGAAGCCATATCAACCAGACGATTCGAGTTCGTAGCCTAGAATCGAGATTTTGCTTGACACGCCAAAAGTTTTCAATTAGATTCTGAATATAGAAATGTGATTTGTAGGGGATAAACTCAATCCAAGGCAGTCGAGGCCACATATTAATTATTAGAAGTGATTATCACTTGATTTTTAAGTTTTAAAAGTAGATTTTTTATAACTCAAAATAAAGTAAATATAACTCAAAGTATGAATTAAGAAGAGACTTCATTAGAATAAAAATTAAAAAAAACATAACTTGAGTTTTAAAGGTCGTACATATAAATAGTGATTTATTTGCAAATGAAAGAATAATAATAACATTAATTTGATTAATGTGTCTGTGAAGCAGAAGAGTGGATGAGAAAGAGAGAAGAGAAGAGTTTTGAAAGTGTAATGAAATGTTAAATTAATTGCTAACTTAAAAATTTTATTTTTTGATTTCAGGTGAAAATTCTTTTAAAACAATGCTCACGCACAAGTTTGAAGGCTTCTCTAAGAAACTGTTTGACAAAATTGAATAAAGAAGAAACAAATAATTCGTTTTACCTTATAAGATTATTTTAAATTAAAATTTAAAACCAACCCGGAGTACAGTACCCATGTAACTCCAAAGTCATTCAAAAGTCAATGAAAAGTATTGCTAATGTTGAATGGAAGCAGGTTAAAATCCGCGGATTTTAGTTTGCTATTTTCCTACTAAAAGACTTATTTTTAGCAACCTTAACTAATTAAGCTTAGTATCTATATTATTTATAAAGTTTTCACATATATTCAAAATAAATAGTAGTTTGTGAGCTAGATCCATTGGAATATTAGCTATAATATTAGCTATAGCTCTTACTTACTTACTTACTTACTTAAACACTGTTCAATAAAAGAACTGGAAAAATTTAAACTTTTTCACAAAGCGAAACATAAATAATGAATCAAAGTGTCGATTGATCATAAACATAATGATTTATAGTTCTTCGTTAACTTTTATTTGAATTTTGGATATCGTCTTAACTGTAAATAATTTAACAGTTACTGGCAATGCAAACGAAAAGCAATAAAAATTTTCGACAGTTGATAGTATCAACTTGATACCTCGGCCGACTTGTCGCAAAAGTCTGACGCCGGGCGCAATACTCCATGCGCATGCGCACACTGGAGCATGCTAGGCCACCCGTATCCCCGAACAAAATAAAATGGAAAAAATCCGGAAAAAATTCCGACAAAAAGCAGGAAAATTTAATAATTTAATAATTATTACTTAAAATTGCTGAAATATGTTAAGGCTAATCAGACATTAGTTTCAGAAGCAATTTTTAGCTAGAAAATCTTTTTTAATTTTTAGTTTTTTAAAATTCTATAGGGTTGGTAGGTATCATTCAAATCATACAAATCGATTCCGATTAGAGATTAGTAGCAAACTGTGCGGTGGGCATCAAAGTGACATCCATCACCAGTATTTGTAGTGACTGACACGCGCCACCGATCCAACATCAGCACCGACCCAGCACTGACTCAACACTGACCCAACACCAACCCATCACCCAACCACCAACCATCATCATCTCATCCCCATCGGTTTCGATTCGTTAGGTTACTTTTGTTGTCCTGTCCAATCCCAGAGTTGCTATAGTCAGACAATGCTGCAGCGAGAGGAGAATGTCGGTGCGTGTCTGTGCGAGAGAGAGAGAGAGAGAGAGAGAGAGAGAGAGAGAGAGAGAGAGAGAGAGATGAAAGAGGGGAGAGAGAGATGAAAAAAGGGAGAGAGAGAGAGAGCTTTCTGTCTATTCACCCGCTTTCTCTCCCTCTCCCGAGTGCTTGTGTCTCAGCTAAAACTTTCTTTGTGTAATCAAACCCAACGATTCATTGAATTTAGACAGAGTGTGAGTGAGAAAGCGGCACAGGCACAACAACTTGAACTTGGCGTTTGTTGTGGCTCCATTCGGCTCGGGGTCAAAGTGAACTGGTGGTGTGCCGTTTGGTGGAAGGGTAGAGACTTGCCCCAAGCGAGCCATGCCCGGTCACCTGGTCTTGTGAGTGTTTGTTTTGACTACAACTCCGCCGCTATCAAGTCATCTCTAATGTAAGTGGCCATTGCACTCAGACTCATTCCGCATCCATTGATGCAATTGTCAACTACGCCTATATCTACCACATTACTAATATACTTTTACTGATCTTTTGATCGGTATTGTTTTTTCGTTATTTATACAGTTTGTTAGTGAATAATTTACTGTTTTATTTTTTATATATAGTTTATTATTATGAACATTTTATGTTAATATTTATTGATTTTAATAAAGGGAATTTAAATTCTACATTTAGCTAATTGTTTTTAAACATGTTTCTACATCTCTTAAATTTTTAATATTTTATTAATGGTAATCATGTATTTATTTAAATCGTAAAGCGAATATTTTAATTACTATTAAATAATTAATATTTTTAGAAATAATTTATTTTCCAGAAAAGCTTTATAATCTAATATATTAGTATGATTAAATGGTTTTGTATTTATAAAATTATTAATAATAATGATGATGGATTGTTATTATTGAGATTAATGTAGATATTATTAATGGTGATAGTTTAAATAACATGTTAGAACCAAAAAGATTATTTTAAAGTTTACTTTGTTTACTAGTGAGGGTGATTTATAAATGTGATAAATATATCTCAAAAGCTATATTATATTCTAATTTTCTAGTGGAATGTGAAAAGATAAATCAAATTATCACGGTCCACTATGGTCAATTTTAGTTTTATTGCCCAACTATTCTTATTTCTCTCTCTCTCTCTTGAAATCAAAATTCTTCACTTTTAATTAGCTTGGATAAATAACATTACCCAATTAAATATGTTCATGGTCAAATCATTAATTGGGTGTTAGTGGCTTTGATTTTGTTTCTCCTTGGTTAGTCTGCCGGTTCGGAATAAGGTCTATTTGGTGGGACCTAAAAGCGTGCAAATTGCAGTTGAGTTACAGTAGACGAGACACCTGAACGGGCTAGTAGAGTTAATGGTGTAAGCACTTTTGCAATAAGGAGAATCCTCACCCTATCCTATTCTTACAGACGCAAACCAGCGTCGTAATCCGGTTTTGTTGTGATTGTGTGAACGAGCGCGTGTGCGCCACTTGAGTTTTACTGACCGTCCTATCTCTCACTGAGTCTTGCCCCTCTCTCTCTCTCTCTCTCTCTCTCTCTCCCTCACTCGTCTTGTGTGTGTCTTTAAATATATGATGACCAAAATATCAAGCACTTTGACATGGGTGTCGTTTGGAAGTGTGTCCAACTCGCGTTGCATGCATCACTCGACTGTGGTTGTAACTGGACTTCCTTGAAGGTTTTGCCTGGAGCAATTGCCAATGGTTTCACTTGGTTAGGACCGCTCGCCTCGTTCTTAGTTCCTTAGGTGCGTGTGTCCCAACCCCGTAGCCAATGAACTCATTCATTCCAACACTATTTGATAATGACACCAAACGGTGCTTGTGATTGTAACCATTTTGTTACTGTGTATAATATCACATTATCTTGGTACATAGTTTCTCTCATTTCAACATTGTGCTTGTAAAACTCTTTGTCTAACGCGAATTTTTATTTGCAGCTACTATTTACTGGCACACTGAATTGAACATCATAAGTTCTTCTTCTTAAGTACAAGTGAGTATAAAACCAACACAGAGAAATTCAGTAAATTTCTTTACGATAAAATTTTGATAGTTATATGAAATCAAGATGACCAAAAAAGACGCTTCATCGTTTAGATAGATGATTTTGGTACATCTATTCTTACTAATTGAAATCTTGTTTTCCAAGTGAGTTTTCATTTCAATATTTCATAATCTATTCTACTAACACGCTTTCTCTCTTAATCTTTCTTCTTTTCTGTTCTATACTTTTCTGTAAAAACTGTTCTTTTGCTTGGTCACTCGCTTGGAACTGGGTAGTGTTAGGCCAGGTGATCAATGCTTCGGGCTGCAAGTCATCAGGGCCTGAAATATCGCATGGTCATTCATTGTCAGCCATTGATGCTGATGTAGCCATTGAAGATGGTTCCAATGGCATTAGGCCTAACCTTCTTGGGTTACCAGGTTTGTGTTGTGTTGCGTTTGTCATATTAGTTACTAGCCAGATCGCGATATGCACACTTAACTCTTCCAGCTAACTCGAATGGTGTAATGATTGCCCAGCAGAGCACTCGATCACCGCCAATTTTGACCTGTCCGCATCGCCCAAACGAAGTATATTATTTGAGCAGCTACTCAAAGACGTCGACTACATTGCACAAAATGGCATTGATTTGACTTCCGACACATGCTTGTCTTCTTCAAGGTTGGTTTATTTTTCATAGAAAGTCACTTATAACACATATTTTTTCTATTTAGATCATCGCCTATCAATGATGAGACAGGTTATTTATTTGTTTTTTCAAGATATCTTATCTTACTCTGTGTTTCACTATAGTCGATAAACTCAGTATTACTGGATCCAAATCTCACAGTAGAAGAAATAGAATAAAAAATAATGCAAATACAACTGGTTCAATATTGCATCAATTCATCTGCAAGATAGTCGATCAAGATTTGGCATCTATCTCTGGCGATAATGCTGGTTCACCTGGAGAAAATACGAGTTCGACTAGAGAAATGAATCTGTCCACCAAGTCAATAGAGAATAACTCGAAAGAAGTCGATGATGTGGCAGCTCCTCTGAATCTCTGTGTTAAGAAAAGTATTTCACCCAAAAGCGAAGCAAATGCAAAAGACGATGAGGTTTGGGTGGGTGAGGAGAGGAGTGAAGATGGACACCAGAGTGAGAGTTGGTGGCCACTGGCCCAGCAGAAGAGGCGAGCCCGACGGCGCAAGTCTTCTCGCCAGTCACCCCTGGCCGTGACGGACCAGTCTAACCAAAGTGAAAGAAACGAAACAGAAGGAAGGAGACGGAAGCGTGGTCGTCCCCCGACCCTCTCACCACCACCACCTCTGCCCAACTCCACTCATCCTAACTCCGACAGTGCCTTTCCACTAGACCTTCTCAATACTCCAGATATCTTGTCCACATTGCAAGGTATCAATGCTCTCACTGCCGCTGCATCTGCAAACCCTTTGATCAACAGCCAAAATCCAATCATTGAACTTCTCCGAAAATTGAACGCAAATGATGTGACTTTAGAGATACTCAGTGACATTCAAGATCAACTTAACACTTTGACACCTGAGAATGAACCCACCCCAAACAAGACTAACGATGTCTCGGTTAATGGAGATGTGACGACCAAAAAGTCCCGCACACAACCTGCACCTAAACCAGCGCCAAGTAGTAAATTGTTGTACATACCCCTAGACCATGGGTAAGCTTGCTTATTTTATTTTTTCTCAATTTAACTTGTTTAATTTAGCTGGAAACGCATCACTCACATTACCGGAATCTCTGAGCCTAGCACAATATTGGGAGATGTTTGTTATATTGCACCGGACGAGAAGAAAATTAAAAGTTATGCAGATTTACTCAAAGTAAGTTAATATGGAATGCTTGAGTCATATTGACTAATCTAAGATTGTAGTATTTGGCCAAAAACGACGCTGCCGGCATGACTCGAGAACATTTCAGTTTTGATTCGAGTATTCTTGTTGGAATGTTTGTGTTGAATTTAAAGGATACGGAAAGTGAAGTAATACTAACTGAAAGTGAAATGGCTGCTCAATTAGAAGAGATGGGTATGAATTTACCAACCTCATCCAATGATGTTCAAGCAAATTATGTTTTGGGAAAAAGAAAAAAGCGAGTTCGTGAGAGCGATAACAATCGAAAAATTTACGATTCAACCAAGGAATTTAATGGCTTTTCAACAATGTCGGATGATGAAGAAAAGCCTTTGGTTACAATCACCATCAAGAATGTGCCTTCAGCACAAATAGAAAGCAATGCAAAGCAAAGGAAACCAATCGCAACCAACCAAGTGAAGAATGACTCGCGGCGGGATAGCAAACGCAATGCTGTCAAATATAATGATGAACAAGAAGAACCAAAGGTTTGTTCATTTTGTTTGATCAGGTTATATTATTCATTCATTTCATTCTAGATGACTGAAGATTTTAAAAGGCAATTAGAGCAACTAGAAGAATTACAATTACTTGCTACTATTGAAGAAGAACGAGCTATTCAACACCAAGCTATTACTCAATTCTTTAGTGAGATTCAGTTACAAGACGATGATGATGATGATGAAGACGAGAGTGACCAAGAAGACAAGGAACAGAATGAGGAGACCGAGGACAAAAATAAGCCAAATGAATTAGAAGAAGAAATGGAGGCGCTTGAAGATAGGAATCAAGTAAAAAAGCTATTAGAAATGGAACTTATGCAAGAGCTTAAAAGGCCTGTGGAAGATATGATGTTGAAAGATCATAAACCGATTCCAGTATTTGAACGCATACCTGGACTAAAGTTGACAGGCAAGGCATTTGCCGACACCTTAATGGTTTATGAATTTTTGTACAATTTTAGCGAAACTATAGGCTTTGACAAAGACAGTTTACCCGATTTAAACTCTCTCATAATGGCCCTTCTCAACCTTGACAGTGAAGCCGAAGACGAATTGATGTCGATTGTTACTCACTTGGTAATCTGTGCTATTGAAGATCCAGCTATGCCCAATCCTGTCTCCACAGCTACGGGTCAAAAGTTAAAGGATGCTACCGTGACCGAGCATAACGTGAGCGAAATCTTACGTCTCTACTTTCAGTCGTTTTACAATCTTGCTTGCGAAGATGGTCGAAATGAACGGGTCGAGTGTCAGATTTATCAAAAGCTATGTTGTGGAGTATCTTTCATTGCACTCGATGTTACTACAAAGCTAGACATTCTAACATTTCTTTGCAATGAGCTTCTTTGCAATCAAGCTATCGTCAAACAAATCGATGATAGTATTGAAAGTGTGACCGCATTTAAAAGGGACAGGTGGATTATTGAGAATGAAATTCGAAAGTTGAGAATTGTCAAGTTTAAGCGTGAAAAAGCTACCGAGTTGGAGAATGCCAAACTCTTAGCACGGTCTGAGTCGATGGAAGATGCCACCATAGACAATGAAATTGTGGATGCTAATCTTGTGAGCTCCGTACAAGAATGTGTTGATGATTTGAGTTTGACCAACGAAGAAATCGATAAAAAGCTGGATAAACTTAATAAACAGTGCAATCAAATCGCAAACAAAATGAATAAAGCATACAATGCGTATCGAGTGTTTCCTCTTGGTCAAGATCGCTACAGACGCACTTACTGGGTGTTACCCAATTGCGGTGGCGTCTTCGTGGAAGCCATGGAATCGGGAGACTCTGCCGAATTAGTCAACAACCGGTGGACTGAGGAAGAGCTAGAAAATGAAAGTGAAATCGATGCCGAACTCAACTTGCTTGACCGGGGCCAATTCAAAGACATACTTGGCGATGATTACTTAGAGCAGGATGAAAACGATTCAGTCACTAGTCCACTGCCATTAGACAACTCTCTTTTGGAAAGAACTGATGACTTGCAAATTAATTATATTGCCAATGACGATGAGAATGATGAAGATGATGATGATGATAATTACTCCATGACCACAAGTAACAATATTGATAAAACTGAAGACCAAGAACAACAAGGCACAATCACTCAAATGTCTATTGATGACCAATTTGTCATAGATTATTTTGATGAAAATGAAGAAGAAAATCAAGAGTTTGTAAATTATGATGAGGAACTACAAAAAATTGAAGAAAATTTAGATGAAGAAGAACTCGCTGATTTAGATGATCAATTTGCGGTGTCTGATGAAGAAGAATTAGAAGAGAGAGAAACTGAATGTGAAAACAACCAAGAAAGTGAAACTAGTGAGCAAAGTGTTGTCGAGAGCAAAAATAAAACACAAAACGATGGTGAAGAAGATGATGAGTTAGATGATATATTATGGTTTGATCTTGAAGAGGACTGCGACTGTGAACGTGATGAAAGTGACCAAGAAGAAGACATTCAATCTGAAATAGATAACAGCGAGGAAGAGCAAAGAGAGTTAGAGAGGGGCTTGCGTACATTCTTTGATGAACAAACTTGCAGCAGTATTTTTGACAATGCCGAAAAGAACCCAGACAATGCGTTGATAAAGGAGTCATTGTTGCGTATTGTTGAGCCTTTCATCAAGAGTGCCTTGGTCACTGAGTTTCCTAATTGCAACGTTTCGCCCATAGACATTACTATATGCTCTACCTTACAAAAACGTATTCAGATTTGGAGAATTCTTCAATACCCAGTTGTTCGCAAAGTGCCTCGAGAGTACCAGTTGGGCTGGTGGCGCATTACCGACCCAAGCCAGGTGAAAGCTCTCACCGAGATTTTACACATCAGCGCACTTCGCGAGAGGAATCTTCAACGATATCTAGTCAAGTTTCTCAACGTTTCTATGCTCTCCTGCAAAAATAATAAGGTTAACTTCGAAGTGAATGATTTTGATCGTGATGCATTGGAAACTCATCAGTTTGGAGCACCCACCAAAAATCTGTGGTGTCACAACAAATGTTTTTATCAGGGTTATTGTGAAGAAGTTTCAATTCGCAAAAATCAGCAAGTTATGGAGTTGATTGAGGGACTCGAAGAAAAGATTCTTTCATGTAGCATGCAATCCAAAAATTGGAAACCAACCAGCCAGACTTCTAATAGTAACTGTAATGCGACTAGCTTGAATGAAAATGATTCAACGGATTCAAACACAATGACCAAACTTTGCAATGGATTAGACGTTGAGATGACTAACCAAAATGGCGGAATAGACGAGAAAAATTGGTCTGGTTTGGATATGGATACCTTGCTATCGCTTCAGAGGCAGAAGCTGTTAAGGATCGAGTCGGGAATTGAGCGAAAGTACCTCAAGCCGCCATTGAATTTTAAGAACAACCAAATGATTGTGGCTAATAGCAACTGCGAAGGTGACAACGAGACGGAGTGCAATGATTCCTTGGCCGACGACGCCTTGCCCACTGGTTTGCTTCGATGGCGAGATGCCGTTTGGAACAGCAATTGCTCTTCCCAGATCGCCGTGTGTCTTCATTTCCTAGAGAGCTGCATTGCTTGGGAAAAATCTGTGATGAGAGCGGTAAGCGATCTATTTGATCACTTTCATATCTTCATTTCCTTTCCTCTTTCCTTTTATACTTTGTATGCCTTCTTTCTTGCTTTGGTGCCTAATTCGGCAGAGTTGCCAATTCTGTGGCTCGGGCGAGGATGAAGCCCAGCTATTGTTGTGCGATCTGTGCGACAAAGGCTACCATATGCACTGTTTCAAGCCTAAGATGGAAATGGTTCCTTCAGGCGACTGGTTTTGTTATGACTGTCAAAACAAAGTAATCTGTGTAAGCAATGTCTATGTACTGTACTGACAAATTTGTATCTTTTGTAGAACACCATCGACAAGGTGTGCATTGTGTGCGGTAAGAAGGGAAAGCTATTGAACTGTGACACTTGCGCCAAGACCTTTCATCCCAATTGCCTTGACCCTCCGATGACCAAGTAAGTTCTTTTATCACCACATTTTACTTGATACACATTACAACAATTCTCTGTTTGCAGACAACTCAAAGGCAGATGGATTTGTCACTTATGTTTACGAAAGAATAAACGTAATTCCAAATCTTCGAAAAAAACCAGTCATCATAACGAGAAGAATTGCTCTGAGATGGTTCCCAAGGAAAACAAGCGAGTATCTAACGGCAACACCAAGGAAAAAGTAGAGTCTGACAAGGAACCGAAAAAAGATAAAAAAACCAAAAAGAATGAAGACAAGAATAAAGTAAAGAAAGAAGTGGTTGAGACAAAAAGTGAATCGGATAACCACAATGAAATGGAACAGTGCAAGCAGATACTTTATGTAATGGAGTGTCACGACAACAGTTGGCCCTTCTTGACTCCAGTCAACACCAAACAGTTTCCAACTTACAAGAAAATTATTAAAAAGCCTATTGACATGGCAACCATTCGCTCTAAACTTGATGCTCACAGGTAGGTCAACTGCAATGAGACTGTTGCTTTACTGACTCATCCTATCACTAGTTACAAAAACAAAGAAGACTTCGCGGCAGATCTGAGACTAATGTTCGACAATTGTTTTGTGTTTAACGAAGATGAATCTCCAGTTGGACACGCTGGCCACTGTTTGCGGGCTTTGTTCGAATCCAAATGGAAAGAGATGTTCAATGTTTCCTAACCAATCACTACGATAAACTGTCTGTGTTGTATCAATGCTCTTAATTTCTGTGACAAACATGTCTAGTATTTTTTTAATTTAAATTTTCGTACATTCCATTTGATACAGTGAAAAGATGATATACACACGTATAGTTTTGATACTAATTCTCAGTTTTGAGAACCAACTTTACCTCAGTGCGATATATTGATCTTTTAGGTAGCAATACTCGCTTTTACTCTTTCTCAATGTTAGAGACAGCAAAATGACCTGTCTAAAATTGCAACAAAAGTGTTTTTATCTTTTTTTATTTGCATCATACTCTTCAACACAATTCGACGATCTCAAAATATTACTTAATTTATATTTTTGTATTGTAACAGTTATAAAATTAAAACATGTAAATAATATCTAACGAGTCTAATGTCTCAAGTGTTTTATATAGCAGTGCATTAGTAAATTAAACTTATAAAGAGTTCTTCCTACAGGCAAGATGTTGAAATGTGAGCATATACTTCAATCTGTAGGTGGGATGAGAAAAAAATGCTGCGACCCCACTTGAACTGTACTTGTTGGAGTCAATAGTTGCAAATAAGTTAGCATTTGGTTTAGCCTCTCATTCACTAAAAACGACATATATTTGTCGTGCCAGTATTTTTCTACCAAGTAGCAGTAAATTTTTTCCCATTTGTCAGTAATTTTCCGGAATTATCAATAAATAATGTTAATTGTCAGTATTT
>DVQH01001762.1:0-11647 GCA_018231625.1 Papilio phestus | reverse complement strand
AAAACATTTTGTTAAAAAAATAATACGCGAAGTAGGATTAAAAACTTTCAATTTATCTTGCTGCTTATTTTTTTAACAAAATGTTTTATTTATTTTAATCAAATTATTTTATTTTTCTTTATTTAAACTTCCTGTCTAATAATACAAACAGTTAAACTATGTATTAAAATAAAAATAGTTAAAAACAAAAAATACAAGAAATGCCACTGTCAAAGTCTTCGTTTGAAAGGCGAGACAGTCTTAAAAGAAAAAGGCAAGGAGTTGAGAAACAACGACAACTTCTTAGCTTTTTCATTGTAGATAAGAAAATAAGTTTAGTCTTTATATATGGAAGACTCGCTTACATTTGGAGGAAATTCAATTCCATGAATTGGTCGATCACTTCAATTTGTCTTCGATGTGTGCGAATCTACGACTGAAATTAATCGTTCTGCGGAACAACGTCACAGTGTGGAGTGCCGTGTCTATTTAATGGAGTATTACTATTCTACGAAACACAGAGCTTAATATCACATGCATAGACAATCTGTAGTTTCTAATTTCAGCGAGTAACTATATAATGCTAGCTTCACACGAGGGACCGTACTGTTTTAACAGTAAGTGTCCGTAACAGCAGTCAGACTCTTTTCCGTCATGTGAAACTAGTATAACCGCGTAAATTATTCAGCAATGGAATATTCTAGTCTCTAGTGGATTGTAAATTGAATAGTACGGTTTTATCAGTGAGGAGTTTTATTGTATTCACTAGCTTACAATAGGTTGGATTGGGACACAAAAAATGCCCGAACAAACTGTATTTACTGACCAGTAAACGGATAAAACAGCGTGATTCATTGAATCCATACAAAGTTTTTCCTGAAACCTTGAAATGAATATTATCAAGCGATGTCGCTCACATGTTGTAGGTTTAATCAGGATTTGAAATAATTAACAGAATTGGAAATTTTAAACGTTGTCTTTTAAGGAATTAATACATAATACAGAATTGACCATTAAGATGTCAGGACAGGACCAGTAAGAAAATCAATTATTTTTTATCTATTTAGCGTTGCTAACGTTTAACGAATACATGGCGTTCAAAGTTGTAATTAAGTGAAGCAAGGGTGCGCAGACGCATGCAAATCGCCTATTGGCCCCGCAATCAGATCGAGACGCCGGTCAACCGCGCACGGTCGTCGACCTCACACAGCACAACTTGGTACATTTCAGACCTCATGAAATGATTACAGCCAGACCGGTGTCAACTTTCTCCTATACAAAGGTCAATTTAGTTATACATTTCGCACAATCACTTAGAGACTTGATCTTGTGTTCTCTTAAACGGAAGCTTCGATTGATTAATTTATTGACTTGTAAATTTAAAAAATATAGCACGTTAACACAGCGTAGACATATTTATATGTACCGCATCGATACATTGAGGTGTTTTTTTCTTCTACAAAATTTTATCCTTTGATATGCCTAGTTTACACGCAATTTAATAACAAAGCTTAAATAAAGATGTTTTATTTCATACAATATCAAAATAATGTTCAATAGCACAAAGTCTTCGTAGCGATTACGGATTTTATTGCTTTCATTCTAGGAAGCGGTGTTTATTGATGTTGAAGGAACTTTTGTTTATAAACACAGTTTAACATGTAAGCAAACGCTAACATTGTCTCACGGGGTTCGGTTCTGTTTACGTGAGACGGAAGTGGGTAACGATTGATTATTATTACCGAATGAATTCAAATGCCTTTGTTATACAATGTAGAGTAAAGATGTAAACATATTATTTTAATGGACGAAGGAACACACAAACGGTGCTTACCCCGCCTACAAGTTAATACAACAATAGCGTTAATAACCGAACCGAATAGATTATTATTTAATTTTAAATACTAACATACAACTGCATAATTCGATAATTATTTTCATCAGGTTCTAATATAATTAAAAACAACAAGAACAGCTACAGGTCTAGTTCACAAATGAAATTTCTCTAATAATTTCCCGTCAAAGTCTCATTTTACGGAAAACGAATGTAAATGGGAAGTAATAAAACTACCTACGTACGGCGCACTTCATAAAGCGACACTTGATCCACACATGATGTCGCAAATATCGGACCCCATACGCAGCCGGCGATGTGGGATGGGACAATGGATCATTTCCGCAAGTTGACGCTTCATAAACGACTCTACACGCACGACCCTTCAGTCTCACTCCACGGCTAAAATACGTATATAGTATTTTTTGAATTTTAATAAGGCTTCGAAAAATTTACATTGAATGATATTGTTAGTCATAATTCTCATTTTTTTTTGTTATTCAGAATTTGTATCACATAACACTTGTAGTAAGTTTTCAACGTCAAGTTTTGCTCATTAGAGCCTAATAAAATTTATGATTTTCTAACTTTCTTAGTGAATTCCTGATTAACAAACTAATTATAAATCTGATGCTTATATCGGTAATTGGCAATTTTCAACTAACTACTCCACGTCATATATTAGAGCAATTCACTTATGAACACGCTTAGTTAAAGCTGGAAACGGCCAATAAAAGGCTTGTTCTCTTTGATCTGAGAGATCAGGCGAGGAGGTCGCCGGCATTCGAGTCGGATGTTTTTTACTGTGCCTTCGTCAAGTCAAACAAAGAGGCGGAACAAAGCGGAGAGAGCGGCCTTTGTACGATACGTCGAGTGCGGCGGCACTTAGCTCTAACATCGGCGCCGCGCACCGGCCTCTGCGCACGCAAATCGTAACAGAACGGTACAAACAAATTTAAAATAAACAATTGACATTCTGAGAAACTAATTAAATTTTTGTTGTTTGAAAGGATAATAAGAAAATGCCATTGGACTGCATCCATTACTCGTTCATCCAAAAGTGACAAATGAAAATGCGGTATTAATGGTTACCTAAAAGCCAAGAATAACATTTAACAAAAAATCCGTCTACAGTGCATTCTCTAATGTTCCAGAGGTTTGCGAAATTGCATAATATAAAACTCTTGTCGCATTGTGCATAGAGCGCGGAGACACACGGGTTGTGTCCGCTAATGGTGATGTTTTATTGGCTCGGCCTAATTGCCTCCCGCGCCGCATTAACGACGTTTTCGTGTCGACCTAGATACGACGTGCACCGTGACTACATTTCCAAACTTTAAAGTACTTACCACTCAATGTAAGAGATTGGAAATGTCTTGGCAATTCAATGTATCAGCTTGAAATTTTTCAAGAAATTCCTAAATAAGATTTAGAAATCATGCCTTTGAATACACGCCGTCCAAAGCGAACGGCAAACTTAACGAAGTACGACGAAAGTCTTAGAGACGAAGGAGCGGGACCGATTCCAATTTTCCAGGCGGACACTCAGTTGCGATCGGATAACGTTGAATTTATCTACGGTTTCCGTGCGAGCGAACGCCCATCGGCTTTCAATCACCTGCTCAACGAGCCTGAGTAAACGCAAACGAAATAAACGAGGAAAATGCCTTAACATGTGCCAAAGCAACCAAAACTCAACCAACAATAGACATCAAACGAAATTAAAAACGACTGATGCATTCCTTATAATGAACTGGATGCAACCGTCGACGTAAGGTAATAAATACCAACACATAAAGTTACAGTTGTAGCTGTAAAAACTAGTACCCGCAACAGGTGGGATTACATCGGCTTGTGCCATTACGAACGCGCGCAAATCCGGTTCTCATCGCGCGTGGATCTAATACATTGTAATCGACTAACATCAGTCCATCACAGTTCAGACGGGGACAAACATGTTTGATTATTTTATCCAACACATTGAATCTATCAACTTCGTAACCAGCAATGAAGTGTCTCATGTTTAATTAACAAGGTCGTAGAAGGATATCGACCCGGGGCGAAGTTACGTCACCTAACATAACCTGGGAAGCCAATAACCTTGGTCTCAACAATGGCTACGTGTAGCTTGACCATAACCATTATAAAGCGCCAATCGTTGGTTATTATATTCCAAGTAATTTTGATTCCGGAGCTTATTGGATTAAAAGCAATGATTGTGATGACCTCTGTAACTAACAAATTAATTTGTGCTATTGTAAAAAGCTCATCAAACATGGAGCATTGAAATTTAACGTACAGATAATTGAATGGCTCCAGGCGGGTACGGGGTACTTATAGTAGATCAGAAGAAAGAAAAAAAGACTTTAAATTACAGTCATTTTGTAACGGTTTCTATTAAACATGTTATTGGCAATATATTTCTTTGGAAAGTTTATTATATGGAAATTACTATAGAAATAAATCTTTGTAAGTAAAAAAAAATATTCTATCGAATATATGAAAGTGTGGAAAAGTGCCATTCCAAAAACATGAGTACATATAAAAAGTACAAGCATGAACGAGGTGATACGCAATGTGGATTCTCAATTATTTACGTTCATAATAACATCATTATCACATCTAAAGCCATAATAAAAACCATAACCACAAAGAAAATTGTTTTATCTACAAAATAAAAGCTAAACAAACACTTTAATACAGTAAACATGAAGTTAAATATTCAATTCGGTTAGTCGGCAGGTCGTCAGGGTCCGGAATTAGTGACCGGAGCGTTTAAGTTATTAAGGAAGCCCCGACGCTACGCCCCTTAATGAGATTAGCCGGCAAGGCACCGACGAGGATACAATCTAACGCAAAGCCGGTAAAATTCAGATATTCCGTTGCCTATAGCGGTCCAAGGAGTAAAATACTCGCACCCTTGCGAGATTAGGGCAGGGATATGGCTTCGCCGAAGCCGCAAACGTTTAATCGAAAATAATCATCAAGTGTGCCATTGCGTTACATATAAGATCACTTTCTTCTTTATGCCCATAACAATATCGCCCACGAACAAACCATAAAATGTAATAAGAAATGACAATCTCTTATATGGTGCGTGTTAGTAGGCAATAATAAAATCAGATCTTTTTGCATCTAATAACAAATGTCCTATATAAACCAAATACTTCAGTACTAAAATGACACGAACATATCGTTTAGGCTACAGACGAAAACATAGATATAGAGGGTAGTCTGGAAGAACACATAGGCTACTTACTTTTTTTTTAATACCACGTGGACTGAGTCGGGGGCGAAACCTAGTAATCAATACGAAATTAAGACAAGTTAACAGATATTACAACCTTGAACTCTAACCATTAAGCCTACAACGCGAATCATTTCTGAATACCCTCAAGGCGATCGTACACGTCCGATGGCAGAGCGCTGTTTAACCGATAATTTCACTAAACGCCCCGAGCCGTTCTAGTCTCAATGTTCCAAAGCACATCAATCATGCACTGCATCAAACCTAGCAAGGTAATCTTGCAATTTTATCCCACGACTTTTAACTTATCCATAGATCAACTTTATAAAATCCCACATTAGGCATAAACTTCTCAATTGAGTGAGTTATTTCGGGTTTACTATCGTATGCCTTCTATTATAATAGTTTACTTTTTTTTACAATTTTTTATTTCTAGAAAATTCAAAGCATTTAGGCGTTCATTTGAAATCAAAAACTAAGTACTATTCATATAGTGTTTTACAAATTATTGTTAGCTCGTCGGATCATTTTATCAGAGCGTGTCACAGTGACATTGTAAATCTAAACATTGTTGTATAGGAATAATCAGACCACAAGCGGAATATGATATCCTGATATCACTTAGAACCTGTTTAGTCCCGTTTTACTGTTGGAGATATCAGTAATAAACATAAAATGTACCGTTTTACGACCAATGTGTTTCAACGATGTTGTTTTTTCTGCATACGTTATTTAACCGGATTTCGTCATAAATAAATATTACATTAGAATATTAAGTACCTATTATTTAACATACATTATAAATTTGTATTCAAATTCTATCTGTAAATTACAACATATCAATTAGGTTTTGACGAATTAATAAGTTAAAAAATATAATTTAAACATGATCAACTACATCAATGCAATATTCTTTAAGCATTGAAAGCAATTAAGAGACTAAGATTTTATTGAAATACATTTTAACAAAACGTACTTTTTATGACTTTCAATAATAAACGTGACTTCCGATAAAGCCTAACATAACTGATTGATTTTTATTGGTAGACGATATAGCAATAATTTATACGTTCAAGAACAAATATTTTATTAGTTTAGCAGAATAAACAGAGTTGTAATAAGAGCTTTAAATGGGACTTTGTTTGCGGCCGAGGGTCGACGTCTAGACCTGAGTCGAGCTCGCCAGACGGGAGCCGGGTCGTTAGCATTCATTTACTCTAAGTCCAGTCTGTGGAGGATAATTCGAGGATTACCCTGCGCCGGCTTACAGTTTATATTATTACAGTTACATCATTAGAAGTGATCGTAGCACTACATTAACAGTTTTTAGGGATAAGTGCTACAAAAATCTAATGAACATTTTTCGTGATCATTTCCAAGTACTAAATATATTGATAAATAGATACATATTACTTTAAAATATACCAGAAAATGTCAGTGAAATAGTTGTTGACGAAATGTAATTAATTTCGCCTGTAACATTATTGAATTTTTAAATTAAAGCTAAAGTTATCTAACTGTTACATGTTTTTACAGTCAGACGCGCGCAAGAATTCGCTTTGATAGCACGTCCAGCGAATCGGTTAATAAAAGTACCCTCTTTATTATTATTTTTTTTTTTAGTTATCTATATTACATAAATGAGTGAGTGTAGCGAGGATGATGAACTTAATGACATTATCAATCAGTGTAGTTCTACAGAATGCCCGATGGAAGTAGTACAAGTTGAAAATGTATGTTCAGAGAAGAGGAAACATAGTGATTCCAGCACAGAAAATAGTACAGATGGTTTTATAACTGTATCGAAGAGAAAGAATAAAAATCGAAAGAAGGAAACGGTAGACAAGAATAACATGGAAACTACTTTAACTATTCCAACTATACCGAGCTCCATACCAGCTGAGGAATTTTACGAGGTATGCATTACATCATTACAACCTCTGCCTAAACAAATAGCGATGGCTAAACTACTTAAAGCTAACAATATCCAGAACATCTTACAAATACGATACAAAAGCCCATACAAAGTTTTAATTAAATTCACAAATAAGAATGACGCTAACTCGCTGTTTACATGTAAACAAATATCTGATCTAGGAGGTAGTTGCCGTCTCACTAATGAATGTAATGTATGTTATGGTATAATCAAGGGCATAGATCTAGGAATAGAGGAGAAAGAAATTTTAGAAAACATAACATCTTCTTGTGAAATTACTTCTATGAAAAGACTTAAAAGATTAGATACAGATGGAAAATGGATCGACAGTGAGACTTTTAAGGTAATCTTTAAAAGTGATAAGTTACCGCAATATGTTTATGGATATGGATGTAGGTTTAAGGTTGACACTTTCCGCTTTCCTGTAACTCAATGTTCTGGTTGCTGGAAATTTGGACACCAGATAAAATTCTGCCCAAATAAAAATATTTTATGCCCAAAATGTGGAGAAAAACATGATAACTGTGCAACGGTTGAATATAAATGTATTAACTGTAAAGGCGACCACATGGCACTTGATAAATCCTGCCCAATATTCCTCAAAGAAAAAAAGATTAGGGACATAATGAGTTGTCAAAACGTCATGTACAGGGAAGCTTTAAATATCTACCTCAAAAATAAGAACATTTGTTATACTGAGGAAAGTACCCCAACTGACAATTTACATAAAAGCAGTAATTCTAATATAAAATCGTACAGAGATGCACTTCTTCCGGATAGTAGCGAAGAAATAGATACAACAGACGAAACTGAAGATCAACAAAACAATAACAGACAATCTAAAGCTGGAAAGAAAAACAAGAATAAAAAACAAAAAAGAGGTAAACGAGATGACCACAACGAAGTGAATTTTGAGAATGTTCCAACGACTAGCGGATTAACAAAAAATAAAAATATATCAGGAACGGAAACCGAGAGAAATGTAAAAAAAGATCGAGACAACGAGAATGTATCTAAAATTGGAGAAATATTCAATAAGGTGAAGAACATCATATTATCTACAGAGAATAGAGAGGACATAATATTAGAAATATTGAAAGTAATATATCAAGAGTTGAAAAACATTTTTATAAGTTTTATTACAGAAGAAGGCATGATAAACAAACTATTAAAGATCAATAATGGATAGTAGACCCAAGGACTTTAAAATAAACCTATTTCAGTGGAATGCTCAGAGTATTAGGCCTAAGTTGATATCTTTTGAAGCTCTGTTATTACAGGAGAAAATTCATATTGCAATCTTAAGTGAAACTTGGCTAGTACAGGATTCACAATTAACTCTCAAAGATTATAACATTTTCAGAAAAGATAGAAGCGATTCATATGGCGGAGTAGCTGTAATAGTACACAAGTCAGTTAAAGCACAACAATGCCCAATCACTACGACTAATACAGGTATTGAAATTGTTCATGTTAAAGTTCTGAACTGCAAAATTATCGAAAACATTATTTCAATATATTGTCCATCCTCAGTTAGAACCACTTCCCATGACTGGGATAATCTTTTTGCCTCACTTCCTAATAAATGTTTGGTTGGAGGTGATTTTAATGGACATCACACAAGATGGTCCTATAAAACTGACGTTCGGGGAACTCAGCTTTTTGATAGTACTTTGGAAAGTGGTTTTGTATCTATTAACAACGGAGATCATACTAGAATTAAACTAGTCAATGGCGTTTTCCAGAAATCTTCCCCAGATATAACCTTTGTATCTGGAGACATTGCCGTATATTTTAATTGGTCTGTTACAAATGAATCATTGGGGAGTGATCATTTAATAACTAAAATAAGTACAAAAACCGATAACAAGAGGGACTTCATTCAGAAAAGAAATTTTAAAAAAGCTGATTGGAAATCATACAGTAAATCTCTAGTTAATCAGTTTAACAATCTACTTAGTTTAAATAATGGTGATATCCAAACAGCTTATAATTATTTTGAAAGTGAAATTAATAAGGCTGCAAACAAATTTATACCGTTCTTAAAAATCTGCACTGACCCTGGACGAAAGTTTAAGCCGAAAATATACTGGAATGAATTCCTATCTAAACTAGTAGCTCAACGCAGATTAGCTTTGAAAAATTTTAGGAAAAACCCAACCCCCTCGAATTTATCTGTACTCCAAAATAAAATATCTGAAACTGCTAAAGCTATTAAAAATGCTAAGATCAAAAGTTGGGAATCTTTTTGTGATAGTATTGATGAAAATACTACTAGTTGTATGTTATGGAATAAGATGCGATGGGTTAAAGGTATTAGTTCACAAAAGCATTTTCCCTCAAAAGAAAAATTGTCCGAACTTTTACACAATCTTGCTCCTGATTCAGTACTTCCCAGTGCGCCTATATTTCATTCAACTAATACAAACTTGGAGGCAAAATTCACTATTGCTGAATTAGAAAACAGTTTGAAAAAGAAAGACACCTCACCCGGAAATGACAACCTATCTTATTCCATGATTTACAATCTTCCTGATACAGCTAAACATTATTTGGTTAATTTGTATAACGCTATTTTCTCATCTGGATATATACCTATTCAGTGGCGTGCAGTGAAAATTATACCAATACCAAAATCGGGTAACAAGGATAAATTAAGACCTATATCTCTTATATCATGTATTTGTAAGATATTCCATGCCATGATCACCAAAAGACTAGAATGGTATGTTGAGCACAATAATATTCTTCCGAACCACACGTTTGGATTTCGAAAATCTAAGTCCTGCATTGATTGTTTAACTCGTTTAGTCTCCCATATACAAATTGGTTTTTCCAAAAATATTCCAACATTAGCATGTTTCATTGACATTGAAAATGCTTATAATAATGTTCCTGTTGATATACTAGTTAAAATTCTTGATGAATTGCAAGTTGGAGCAAAATTTTGCAAATACATTTGGGCATCCCTAACACAAAGAAACTTATTAATAAACTGCGAAACGACTAATATTTCAATAAATAGATGGACCCATAGGGGGCTTGCCCAAGGTGACCCAATGTCTCCTTTGCTATTTAACATTGTAACTTCCGGATTACATATTCCATCAGAACATTCTAACTTGTGTCAGTACGCAGATGATTTTGTAGTTTATTCATCCTCTAAAAATCTCAATGATTGCAAAACAAATATTCAAAATTCTTTACAATACTTAGTAATTTCACTTCAAAAATTAGGATTAGAAATTTCCGTAGAAAAATCAAAATGTATGATATTTAGCAGAGGGATAAGGCGACAAGAAATTACTTTAGAAGTTAATACAAATAGAATTGTTGCTGTAGAAAACTATAAATATTTAGGTATGTGGTTGGACAGAACATTGAAATGGTCGACTCACATTAACCAAATCTGCCAAAAAGTTTTAAAATATATTAATATACTAAAAGTATTGTCTGGAGGTGGTTGGGGTATTCACCCTCAACATTTACGTAAATTGTACTTAGCACTCGTAAGAAGTAGACTAGATTTCGGCTGTTTTCTATATGATTGTAGTGCTAATAGTCATATCTCTAAATTAGATAAAATCCAAAATCAAGCACTGCGCATTATTGGGGGATTCATCAGATCAACTCCTATTCATGTTATGGAGAGTGAGCTATGTATACTGCCGTTATTTTTAAGAAGAAAAATGTTAGGATATAAATATTGCTTGAAATGTAAATCGACTTCTAACAACACTAACATTGAACTTATCTGTAAATTAAGTGATTTGTGTCAGATTAGTTATTGGAGAAAAAAAAAGAAACCCCTCTTAGTCTTAGTTTACAGTGAAATCGAAATTACTAGAATATTTTCCTCAGAACCGCTCCCTATGTTTTGTCTAAGTACCTGGGTAGCGAGTATTAACCATTTATCTGTAATAAAACCTTTTTTAGATTGTTTGGATAAAGCCAAAAAATGTGAGGAAGTCAATTCGTTAAAGTCAAGTGTTGTTATAGAGATAAACAATAAATATGCAGAGTGGCAAAAAATTTACACCGATGGATCTAAAGGTACAAATTGTTTAGGTGCAGCTTATTCGCATTCATTCTTAGATCGGCATTGTATGTTTAAAATTATAAATCCAGTTACTATAATGTCTGCAGAATTAGTTGCAATATTCGAAGCTCTGAAATATGCTAATGAAAACAACCTTGTAAAAGTAGTTATTATTACCGATAGCAGAAGTGCGCTTCAACACATTGCTCGATGCACCTCTGGATTCAGAGGAGTATCGATAGCATACTCCATTCTAGATGAAATTTTAAAATTTCAAACAAGTAACCGGAACGTTATTCTTCAATGGGCACCTTCACACATCGGTTTAAAAGGCAATGAAAAAGCCGACACCTTAGCCAAACTGGCAGTTTCAGAAGGAACCGTGTACGAATTACTTCCAGATCACTCTGAAGCATTACCACAGTTTAAAAAATCATGCATCACACTTTGGCAAGAACATTTTGATCGTAGATCAAAGGAGAAAGGTATCTGGTACAAAACTATTCAAAGTCAACCACCAAAAATTCCTTGGTTTGACAAATGTCGATTAGGCAGGACACCAGTTATACTAACTCTTCGTCTTCGTTCTGGACACATTCCGTGTGCTAAGTT
>DVQH01001761.1:0-11648 GCA_018231625.1 Papilio phestus | reverse complement strand
AGAGAGAGAGAGAGAGAGAGAGAGAGAGAGAGAGAGAGAGAGAGAGAGAGATTCACGTCGAGTATTAATCGCTGGCGAATGCATCGATGATGATCAATATTGGTGGGCCGGTCAGTGTCAATAGAGAGAAGTGGAGCCCAACTCTAGTGCTATAGGAGTGTATATACCTACAATTAACACTGTCTTGCGCCACCGAGGAGTTTTTGCAAATCTTGCTCACTTGTGTCACACTTAGAACCTCCAACTAAGCGCGACATTAGCGTGATTTACGCAACCACTTTCTCTCTTGCTCTTCCCCCCACTCTTATGAGCTTCAATATTCGGGAAAGAACTAAAATATTTGCATTAATAAATAAATATATATATAAAAAGAAGACGATGGTATATTAATACATATATGCACACGCATATGCTACGACGTCAAGGACTAATAATAATAATAATAATATAATTTGCATTTTTAATTTAAATCAAGCAAAAAGAGTTGCAAATCAAATTAGAGTGAAAGATACAAGAGAAGATGGTGATTGAAGTTTGAATCAAGCAATGCTACCTCGCTTTCTCTCTCTCTCTTTCTTTCTTTCTTTTTTTCTTAAACCCAAAACAAACTTGCAAAATATCATAATTCGAACTGTAGTGCAGTTGTCCCGGTTGAATTGTCGGCATAACTTTGCAAAAACTCAAGTCTGCCTTAACAAATTGGCCAAGTTAAAATGATCAAGTGCAGTTAGTGCGATTAGCGCGGCCAGCCCAAGTTGTAAATTATGTTGCCACCACTTCTAAACCGCATATAAATTCACAAAATATTCTACTTTCACCGTATTCATTTGAAAAAATACAGAATGAGAGAGAGAGAGAGAGAGAGAGAGAGACAAAGGAAAGCAGTGAAGAGGCATGACCTGCTGTGATTCCCGGTGTGCTCCTGTGTTATTAATTAATCTTGATGATGAGAGCTCTAGAACAAAAAGAAGCTGTCCCAACAGTCTGAACATGACAGTTTAACAAAGAGATAAAAAATAAAAATATATTTGATGAATCCACAGGCGGACAAGGCCTAATAGGAATGTTGCATCGTTGCAATTAGTAATCATTAGAACAAACACCATCAAGCAAAAAACACCGAATGTGGCCAACTCCAGCGCAAATGACTCACTAAAAGTGAACGAGTTGAAATTTGACAATCCTCTTCTCTTATTGTTCGTTTTTATTAATTATTATTTAAGCTATATACTATTGCATAGATTATTAATTAGTTTTTTTCTAAATATTGTGCAACATTTAAAAAATTATTAGAGTAATATAATACAATAAAACAATAAATTGTCATATCTGTTTTTTTAAATCAAATGGGATTTTGTATTTGCAAAGAGAAATTTTTCTCATTTTATATAAATGTTTAATCTGATTCATGAGTACTTGTTAAAATTGAAATTCTAAAATAATTCGAATGAAAATTGTACCTTTTTGAAAAACTCTTTTAATATAATTGACTCCTAGTTTCTTTGGAATTTACATAAAAGTTCAATAGGGAACCCTTGAATAAGCACTAAATAAGTAAACCTTATATTTTGGAAGACTCATAATAGTTATTTACTTTGTTACCCAAGACCTAGTAGTCTCTTTAAAGCAAAGTAAGCCAGATGCAAGTCAAGTGATATGAGAGAGCAATTCAAAACATGACATTGTCCTCAAGCCTTAATGGAGATGAGATGGAGAAGAGTAGTGTGTGATGATGCCAAGTGGCATGTCTTGGTCTAATCGAACACAACCGATCGCGGACAGGACCGATGCGGTTTGGGGGAAGGGCTGTGCCACTGGCATCATGCCACCGCAGAGGTAGAGAGTTGGTGCTGCTGCTGCTGCAGTTCTTCTTTATGGATCAATACCACTGGTGGGGGAGAGATCGGGTTGCCATACTCGATATGCCTGTTTTCCATGTGAATGGCACATCGAGTCAGTCCACTCAGCATGTCTGTGAGCTCATCACAAAAGTGCCGACTCTCAGGAACCCTGACTACCATGTAAAAGCTTCGACAAACACGAGCTGTTCGCTGCAAGTTTGTGCATGTCGATGCAGAAATTGGGTAGTACAACGCAGCCAGTGTGTGTGTGTGTGTATGTGAATACGTTTGTTTGCCACTCTCACTAGGCCATTTCCGGATTAGACTTGGGTCCGGGGTGACATAGAGTCAATCACAGCCAACCCCAATCTGCCACCACCGTGCTTCGCTAGGCTAGGTGAATCGTGCAGACTACAATTAATTACCGTTCGAGCGCATTACTGAAAAGTTTGTCCCTGTAAGTCTGTGCATTCGCAAACTCACGCCGTATATTGGAAGATTAACTTTGTCGCCAGATCTGAATGTCCCCAAATCCCTAAACGACTCTTAACATAGCCCATCATCTTGCCATGCAATACTTTGTTCTGGATCTAAAGTTGCCTCGACACTGCCACCAAGGTTCTGACTGTGGAGCAAATTAATTTAAATTTAATAAAATTTTAATGACTAGAACTATTATGTAGCGCGACAAGCATACTGTACAGTTGTCTGCTCGAAGGGATTAGAGGTTAATTATAAATTTTAATTTGAGGCAAAGAGATCACATTAATAGCATGTAGAGAAAGAGAGAGAGAGAGAGAGAGATGAGCATGATGAGTGTTGAAGAGAGATCGAATTCATGCACCACCTATCATTCCAACTGGTTTTGGGGTGAAGCTCGAATTTCAATTTCCTGTAAGACTGAGTGGCACAGCACTTTTCCATTTGGTCTGGTGGGCAGCAGGAGTGAGCCGCCCAAATAGGCCCATTCCGAAGTTATATTGGGTTAATTGAAAATTTAAAATTGTGCCGCCATCGAAAAGTGACCCAGAAAGCGAGTAAAGTCACCAAAGTATAGCGGAAAGTTAAGAGATGGTGTAGAATAATAGCGATCGTATGAATATCCGGTGGTGTGCATGGATGTGTCGATAGTGTGTTGGTGTGTGTATGTGAAGTGAAACAAACCCGAGGCGCGACACAATCTAAATAATTAATACGACCCACGGTAATAGATTGTCGGTAATGGGCAACGGACGCGCGTCGGCTATAACGCACTGTGCACAGTCACAGCACCATTGGCCATTTAGACCACTCAAGACCTCCGCTCTCTGTTGCTCACTTGCTTTGACATTCTTGCTTGCTGCAATTTACATTGCAAACAGCGACAATTCAATTTGAGTCCCGTAACAACTGTGAGAGCCATCGACAAACCCGATCGACACAACTAGCAACATTGAACGACATCAATTTCAAGGGCCACTAGAAGTACTAATAGTTAAAAAATGAATTTAAATTTTATTCAATTCAACAGTACAAAAATTTCCCTTGTAGTGTTTGTGATTCTAGGTCCAGTTGAATGGACACCCAACAAAAGGTTATATGGTTGACATGTCACGTCCCTGGAGAAAATTTCCGGTAAGATAAATTTAATTCAACAAAAATCTGCAATTGATTCAATGAATTTTTCCCTATTTTAGAACTAATTTAAAAGTTTCGAAAGAATTCTTTTTCCATTATTTTGTTCAAATTAAATTTAAACTCCAGCTCGACCTTAGCCCGGTGGGCAGTGAACAATGCAAGGTTGATTGGCCCGCCGGATGTAGGATGCGCTCGGTGTCAGAACTCGCCACTTAGGGTTGACCAGACAGAGTGAGGGGAGAGAGAGAGAGAGAGAAAGTAAAACTTTTTGCACTTTGCTTTTGGCTCTTTGCGCGGCCAAGTGGTGATGGAAAGCATCAAAAGAAAGAGAAGTGCCACAACTCACCTAGGGGCGAGCAAAGACAGAGATACTATTGCGATACGATTAGTACCCGTGAGGGGCGAGACACACTCGAGCTGAGTATGGCCCACTGACCACCCGGCAAGAATCGCCCGATTGACTCACTGCCCACTGAGCTCCTTTCACTCACTCACCCACTGAGGGTGTTGTGTGTGTGTGTCTATTTCTCTAAGTGTGTGTGTGTGTTAGCAGAAAGGAAGCGTGTAATTGATATGGAAATCGACAATGCTCTTCGACCAACAGCCAAAACGACTGGTCGAACGAACGATTTTGCGCGCGCGATCACGAGTGAAACAAATTATTTTTTCTCCCTAACCAGACCAAATTGAACGCGAGCAAAGACGATGGCGGCCCAGTTCGACTTCTCTCGGTGGTGTTGACGTAACCGGTGAGTGAGTGAGACACTTGTTCACCCTTGATTAACTCGGTCTGGTGCTTTGCGTTCCTTTCTAGCACTGCTACCGTCTTTCATTGTTTCACTGCGTGAATGCCTGCCAGAGTATTTTCACTTTGAACATATGAGAAAGAAAGAGAGAGAGAGAGAGAAAGAGGGGGACAACGACAAAGAGTGAGAAAAGTCATAGAGTATCGATCGAATACTACACTGCCTGAAATGACCCGTATATATACACACATCAGATTCTTATTTCCAATTTAACAAATGCTATTCACAGCAATATACTGCTATTAAAATTTTATCAAAGGAATTTCTTTGATGAAATTCCTTTAGAAACCTTTTTTGTGACGATAAGCTAATCAACTGAAAAATGTGCTTTTCGATCGACTTCCCTACATAATATAATCTTTTCCTCTCAGCTAAGCTACAAGTTTTCTTTTTAAGAAGTCTAAATAATGCAAATTGCTGCTTTACCAAATAAAAAAATCGAAAGTTTCAAATTAAATGAACAATTAGAAGTTAGTTGAATACGATCAAGAGTTGGTGGATCTTGAACGATGTTGTGTGGTTGAAAGTGGACTTGAGTGTGTCAAGCCATAGCTGTCAGCCTTGACTTAAACCGGCAAGGCACAATTAGCACAAGTTTGACAAGACTGCTCTATTGGCGAGAATACTGCGGTGATAGCTCATTCTACCGTGCGGCATCAATGACTCCTCTGGGAGGAGTGTGGCAGACACACTCGCTGATCGTTGATTGAATGTGACAACCTCTCTGTTCAAAGTAACATGCCTCAATCCATTTCAACTTTCAATGGTGAACCGCGTGTGACGTTGTTGTTAGTGGAAAAATTTGATGAAAATTTGGCTACTAGCAAGATAGAGTCGCCACCACTGGTCGTAAAGTGCCACTTGGTGCCATTGAACGCACAAACCAAGTAAAGTGAGATTTATTGAGATGCCATACACAAATCTGGTAAGTCAGAGCATGGTGTGTGTCTGACTGATTGACGGCAACTTTGGGACCAACCTCGGAATCAGTTGTGCCACGTTGTCCAGCGAGTCAGCATTCTGGAGATTACCGGAGAGGAACGACTTGCGGTGCAATGGAGGAACGTCGCCATAGATGCCCAGTCCAGCATAACCGTACGAAGCGGTAGAGCTACGAGCCGAGTGAAGACGGGACATGGTCTGTGAGACCGGGATCGAGCTTCCCCCTGGTCCAGTGGTCTGTGAACTCGACCCACCTTGCGAGACCTTGCTGTATGGGGCAAACTTATGGTCCAGCTCAACGGTCACCTGAGCCGGACCCCTCTCCGAGCTCGACCGGCGACGTTCCATCGAGTTGAGTGGCGTATTGGAACCGCTGCGAAGTCGGAAGAACCACATAGACATCGTCCAGGGAGCAGTTTGGTACGGGCCACCGAGTCACCACGGTGTGCGTAGACAATCAACACGACAAACCAAGGAAGAGAGGAGGCAAAGAATGAACCAAACAAAACACTGAAGGCGAGTGATGAGATTGAGACACTGCACCCAGATGACACTATCACCAATGGCACAAATGGAGACCGATGGAGCGTCCTGTTCTAAGCTTTGCGGTAATTAATACGATTGTGGAGACAATCGCCACACAGACAATGGTGATGCCAGCTAAAACCAGCACAGTGATGTAGTAGACAGAGCCAATCAAATGTGGCACTAGTGGTAGTAGTGACGACCGGTCCACTCGGATAGCAGCAGAAGTCTCGGTCACAGACAGACTGGTCCACAATTCAAGTAGCACCCGATTCATATATTCCAATCAATGTAAAAGCATAGTGTGTCCACAATTAGAGCCATGCTTGCACAGAATCATTTGTTTGAAGGATTTATATTAATTTTTCTCATGTAGATCGACCCATGTTGAATCAATTTTAAAGTGATGATTAACGCCAGTCATTTGGCTTTTACCACAGCACCAAAAGCAAGAATAGTAACACCTTATACAAATTAAGTTGCGCGTGAGAGTAGACAAGGGAATATTTTATAATTTAGAAACATAAATTATCATTTGCGTGACAATAATAGTCGTCCTCGCTGTCGATGGTATATTTGTTTTGGTCGGGTGGCGCGGCACTATCGCGATTGCCAGAAACAATGATGTGTCGAGTGAGATAGATCTCAGTGGGCACCGTTGCTAGTGGTGGTTTTGGTGTACCAAGAGATGCGATCACATTAATCACCCGACTCTATTAGACGCAATGTGTCAGCAATCACAACCAGCATGGTATTCATCACAGAAACGAATCGAACCGAGTGAGGTAATGCAACCCATTGAGCAGCACAGTGTGATTGAAAGTGGCCTTAAGGCGGTGGCAAAGTGTGGCTAGCACAACACTATTGCGAAAGCAACAATCGAGTGGTCCGAGTGGTGGTGTGGAGGTGTCGGCGTGGCGGAGGGCACCACATTGCACCACATCGCGCCGAGTCGACTTGCCGTTATGGCACCGTCTGCCGGTGCCGAGGGCGCCTGGCCCGCCTGTGGTGCCGTGTGGCACTTGGTGCGCACCCTCACGCGCCGCACATGCCCAGTCTGGTCCCTGTCTCCTGTCTGATTAGTGGTGCCCAAACTGGCTCACTCGGTACATCGATTATTATTCACAAGTCCCCGCAGCCTGTCGATCAGACTCGACTCGGAGAAGTAAAGCCAGTGAGAATAGTTCTCGAGTGATACAATTCGTATGCGCCGACTGCCAGTCTCTTGCCAGTGTCATCGCCTAATGGACACACCGAGCTGGGTGGACATGCCAGCTGGGTTTTGTGTGATTATTAAATTCCTACAAACAACACGACAAGCAGCCAATCCCAGTAGCCAAAACACAGCAAAAAGAGATGAAACCAATCGGTATTCATTTACATTCCAGATTGAGCCGATGGACCTTATGAGAAGAACTGGAGGGAGAAAGAGAAAAGGAGAGAGAGAGAGAGAGAGAGAGAGAGAGGACAAAGATGTTTGCTTGAGATTAGTTGGCTCGGTGGCATCATTAGCGAGAGTGATGGGATGCCCTCGCCGGTAGTGTCGCTGATGGCCGATGGCCAATGCAAACACTGTCTGCTCCACCACCAACCAGAGTCGCTAAAACAAACCATTCAATTTTGAACAATTGGCAAACAAAACACCAAGTAGCAGCCAATCGACCCGACACATACTGAGACTTTGATTTTTAAAATTAAATTGTTGAAAACGCACTGAAAGAGAGGATCGATTGGACCAGGGTAGGGTTCCAGTTGGGTGACATGATCACATCTGCCTCTGACGTCTTGCCCTTTCATTTGGCCATTTTTAGTAAAACGAGAAAAAGAGAGAGGCATCATTTATTTTAATGCATACGTTCAAGTAAGTATTCTCAAACAGGTAAACTCAAATTGATAGCAGCCAATTTTGAACAAAAGCCTCAAATTTATATAGTCAAGGAGGTCATAAAAATAATGTCCCATGTGGTTTCATCTTAATTAGCACACAATAAAATTACAATACAAAAATTTCAAGAAAAAATCTAATTAAATAACTTGAACTAGTGAAAAAAATTGACGATAATGCTAATCATGAGTCGCAATGTTTGATTGACAAAGTTGAAGTACAGTTTAGCCACTAGGGAGTGGAATAACTCGATTCGAGTGGCTTTGGTTGATGACTAGAGCGCGTCATCACAGCTCATAACGATGATTGGTAATGACTCATTAGCGGCATACATTCAACACATGCCCTATAGAAAGACTCTTTCGGCTTCCATGCACAGAGGGCGATATAATTCAATTAGACTCACACAGGCAAAGTCAAGCTAGTTGGGATAACTTAATTGATTCGTTGCCACTTTGGCTCAGTTTAATTTACAAATCCAATTTGATAACAACTTGTCTCAATGCAAATAATGGAGTGCGCGTGACATCAGGTGCAACTCTTTCAAGCGATTATTCGACTTTAGTTGTGAATCAAGAATTTAAACATATCGCCATCTAGTGTGGGAAAACACAATCACATTTAAATTAGTTTATTGCTAACAAGACAAGAAACACGAAACTACTAGTTCACCAATGCGTGTCGACTACTTCACATTCAAAGAATAGAACAGTACTATACCAAACAGAATTAGGCTGATAAAATCGAAGATAAGAATATTTGTCATTCTCGCCACTAGATGGCAAGTGGTGTTACGTTTTGCATTTTCGCTTGTGATAAACATATATATGTGGTGTTTGTCATTACCACATCACTATTGTAACTCAATTTCTATCTGAAAGAGAATAGGAAAAGAAAATGAGTGACTTAACATAAAGAAAAAACAAAGATAACAAAAAAGAAATACTCCTAAATGTATGCCATAATCCACCGTTGGATGGTCGTTATGCTATATAATGCAGTTGAGCGGCAATGGTCGATTTAATCAAGTATCAGAATTCGCTGACCCGAGCTTCACTAATGATAGAATGACCGAGGGCACTCCTGCCACTCTGCACGACACGATCCGAGCTGAGACTTCATTTCCAAGAGTAGTCCTCTTCTGTGCTTTTGCAAGATGAGAATAATTGTTCGGTGCGACCTACAGCGGTAGCACCCTAAATAAATTATGGGTTTCAAAAAGCAAACAGGCAACGATAATTAAAATGAGAAAACGATCACTATTCAGCTCAAGAAGCTAACGTGATTAGTCTTGACAAACGAGACACGACTCAAACGAGCCTGTCAAAGGCCTCGGGCAACCATTGATAGATGGGAATTGGACAATACCAACACTAAACCAAACACCATTTGATGTCTTGAGACATCTTGTTGTAAGGACAATCAGAAAACTGAGATTTCTCAATTATCTTTCCGTTTGATTCTTGGTAAAGTCATCAAATTTAAAATGTTGAAATTCTTTTCACTTTTCCGATAATCAATAGATCTAAAATTAATAAAACCTATGATTAATATGATGGTGATTTATTACAATTATTCTAGATGAATGAATATGTCTTAGAAATATCACAATATAATACATGCCTACATGTTCACTTAATGTTCATCATTTTACTTAATTTAAAAAATAATAAATTCTATAAGATAATAATCTTCTAGACAATCTTGCTTGCAACCAGTTATATACAACTAGACTTTGCTAGATTAAGAGTCGGTTTGGGAACACAAAACAACAAAATAACACCTGGACAATTGTATTATCACCATCACAACTTGATTCTTAGATTCTCAGTGGGTACAACTTAAAATGTGATTAGATTGAATGCTTCTACAAGATATCACGACCCATACACTATTGAACTTGCCCAGGGACAAGTCGACAAGGCACTAAGTGCCGTGACAACCCAACTCAATATTGAACACCCAGTGTGTCGGCCAGGCATCGAGATACAAGCGAACAAACTCAATAATAAAATCAATTTTAATTTCGGAGCTTCGAATCCAATTTAAAGAAAAGAAATGGGAGAAACGAACATGAAAGCCAAAACGATAAGATTTGCATGTATTGAAAAAGAGAAAAGAAAAAGCAAATTTTGTCTTTTAGGAAAAAAATTACAACTATTGCAAACAAATTGCAACTTGAGAATCCTTAAATCGGAAAATTTCAAAAAATTGCAGTAACAATACAAGTAAACTCTTGAGACCAGAAGAAAAGTTTTGTTTCAACTTGAGTGACTAATGATTTGACAAAGTATCACACAATCGATCAAAATTAATGCTGATTGTCCCACTGATTGAAGTAGAAAAATCAATTAATTGAATAAATTGTAATAAAAAGTTGTGGGAAAGTGAAAAAGTGGTCCTATCAGATTCATCACCTCCCACCAGTCCACCTATATCTATTTGGATGCCATTTTAATCATTTGCTTTCAACGCGTTGGCATGTAATACAAGTACTTGCTTCACATAGATGAGGATAAAAATCGATACAATCAACATATTGAAAATAGATTCTGGAAACAGTATTGAAAACGCTTCCGTATGCTAGATCAATTTGATTAGTTTCACAGGACACTGTAAATCCATGGAATATATTATAAACTATTAAATTATTATTATTATTATCATTAAACTAGGATAACCCAGATACAAGAAAATAATCAAATCAACTTTAATAAAGAATATAAAAAGCAACGCCAAGTTTTGAAACTCATTATTGAGTGCGGCGTAAAAGCCAAAAAATTCCATTTGGAACAAGCTCAAGAAAATGATTTGTGAAGCAACAAAGCTACACACGCCCAGTCGTGTTGTTCATGTTGGCATAGTTCGTGTGTGTTTATATAGACAGAAGGGATTATGTTTCCAACAAGCCTTATTCTCTTATTTGTCTACCCTGTAGTAATTCTATCTGCAAAGTCTGCAGGTCCTTAGTTCCGCATTGCTGGTCAGGGTCGGTAAGTCGCGACCAAAAAAAACTATATAATCAAGACAAAATAACAAGCAGATAAAGAAAGAAAAGTATAGCCAAGTGAATCAAATCACAACGAGGATGGATGTTCAGTTCATTTTGGTTTGGTTAGTAATCCCAGGGATGACGCACCTTTTTATTAATTAATATAAAACAAACTTTCCACAGCATTGCACTCCCAATGAAGTTCGTGCACAGATTCTGTTGCAAAACACACCATTTTCTCGAAGACGTCTTTCGCAACATTCTCACTGATTCAGTATTCCGCGTCAACTACTAGAATGCAAGGGGGCAAAGAGCAAGAACATGAAAGATTGAGTTGTGACAAGGCAAATTCTATGGTTGAGCTGAGAAAGCTAATCTCGCAGTGCGAAGGCATAAGTGCATCTGGCGCCAAGACAATGAATGACAACGATCAATCAGATAGTGACCTTGTGAGTCCATTTGTTCTGGTGTAACCAGTTAGGATTTGTGCTCTGCAATCATGCCGTTTGGTCAATGTGTGTGGCAGATGTGCCGATTTATCAATATTACTACCCGTCTGGCGGATTCATGTGAGAGTAGTGAAACAATGGTGAGCCAAATGCCGTGTAGTTGATTCACAGGAAATCGGGGTCCTATGATAGCTTCTGTGTTGTGGGCACTGTGCCACCGAGCGATTTGCCATTGCTAGTTTGCAAGTGCCTGCCAGTGATGCGGCAAGCAAGTGCTATCTCGGGTGCAAACCAACCAAGGCACCACCATCAACAGCAAACTTGCTTAATGCAAGCATGGAATTGGGTTGTGCCCAAATTGACAATCGTTTTGTTCGCTCTCACTCAGACTTGTCGACATGTTTCCCAATTATCTAACCCACAAAGCATATATACAGAAAAAATATAGCTCTAAGCTTTTACTTGGTTTTTTCGACTTCAAAAAAAAGATCGCATATAAGAAAATGCAATTAGCTCCTGCTATCTTTCTCGTGTCTTCACCAAGAGAGAGAGAGAGAGAGAGAGAGAGAGAGAGAGAGAGAGAGAGAGAGA
>DVQH01001760.1:0-11650 GCA_018231625.1 Papilio phestus | reverse complement strand
GTGCCGCCGCCCGCGGTGCCCGGCGACGCCTTCGCCACGCCGCACCACCGCCACTCGGGCTCCAGCTTCGGCTCGCAAGGCTACGCTTCCTGCGAGGATCAGCCCTACCCCCAGCCGCCGGACACGCCGTCTCATACGAGAGGTCAGTATAACAAATTGTTACAAAGACTAGAAAAGAACAGACTAACCTGCTAAGTTTCATCCCAACTAAAATTGAAAGACCAAAGTGAACAAAATGCAAACCCTTGGTCTTCTTCCGTCTTCTATCTTTGTGTTGTCATATGATTTAGTTTGGTTAGATTTAAGCAGTGATTTTTACATGAGTAGACTAACCATTGAGTAGCACTTTAATTTCTCCAATATTATATTCTTTTTATGGTATATCTGATGTAAATGCTTTCAGATGACCACTCAGACTACGGCAGCACGGTGTCGGGTGTGTCCGGTATGTCAGGCGCGAGCGGCAGTCTGGGAAAGTCGCCGGCTGGCGGGGGCACGTTCACTTTCCCGCCCCAACCGCTTACACACAAGGCAGCCGTCTACTACCACCATCAGCTAGCACTAAGTGACGACCAGGGGATTGACATGACACAGGTATGTGACAAGAATGAAGAAGATACCATTCCAATTTAGGGATGTTCAACACTGAGGAAGCGTAACATCAAAATCCGGCTAGAAGGAGAAGGTAACATGCATGAGGGAAGTGCTAGATGCGAAATCTCCGATCTCATTCTTTTCTCTTCTTTTTGTCCTAATAAATCTGGCATCATATGTAAATATCACGCAACCTTTCTTCCTTTAAAAAGTATATGCTCTACCCTTGTCACTTCACAGAGCCCTGGTCGCGACAGTCCCGGGTCCTCGTCAGGGTCAGCTGGGTCCGGGTCACGACACTCGTCCGCGTCGTTGGACAGCGGGCGTGCGTCGGGCCGCCTGCCGCCGCACCACCATCACGCTGCCTGCCACTGCGGGGACACAGATAGAGTGCGTGCCATGATATCACAAGGACTACCGGTAAGTTTATTTAAGTACTCATTATTTTTTTATTTATCTATTTCCTAATGACAAGATAAATGGCAGTCATTTCTACCACTTGTAATGAAAAAGAATAAACTCATCACAAACATAACTCCAAGAACAGAGGAATACTATACTGCTCTTACTTAATTTGTGTACCGCACTCTTAATGCATACGGCTAATATATAACGGCTTTATTTGCTAAACTACCAATAAATAGCTACGTCATCAATGAATAACATCGACGCTTGAAAGGCAAACATAACTAAGCGACAAAAATACGTAAAATGAGTTTTATATATCATTGGAATCGTCAAATTTTTCTGCGTCGTTTAGTCTAAGTTTCAACGCTCTACAATAAATTTAATGTCGCTTAGATATTGTGTAATTTACGTATACACGTGATGCTTTTTCTTACTATCCGCCAAAAAAAGAGCATTTTTAGAATAAAGCAGCAGTTAGGACATGTTAATAATTGCATATATTAACTTAGTCACTTTTTCCTGAATTTGCACATTCAATTATTTGCATTTAAATAGTTTTACTTGTTTTCGAATTTATCTTTGGAACTACCTAGTAGATTATACCAATAGAAATTAATTGTACTTTGTATAGTTATACATTTTGACTTGACAACATATTTTGTGACCATATCACTTATACATTTTCACCTGAAATAAAATGGAATAATATTGAAACTTAAATCATTTTACTTGTTTGATGTAATATTTCTTTTCATCCTTAGATATTTTTACTTGTCAACATGTTCTATTAATAATGTCGCATAGATAGTTTTACTCGATTCATTTGGATGGTTTAGTTTGGCTCTTAGATATTTTTACCTGGTCACAAAACATAATTGGTGGTCGCTAAGGAACTGCGCGAGTTTAAAATACGTCGCATGGGCATGCGCAACGTGTCACGCATTGCGTGTCGACGGTTTGACAAGATGTAACATTCGGGCGCCTGGCGTCGCTTAGAGAGGACGTTTGTCCTGTTTTTACGAATTTTGTTCCCCGTTCAAAGAAAACGTGGTGAGTATAGAATTAAATTACACTGTTAATGTATTTCTTATTATTTATTAAAGTGGTAACGGAATTATTTATTATACACTAGAGATAAGTAGATAAAAGAACTTACAATTTATTTTTTCTTCAAGCTAAAACGATGAGTAAAGAACGGAAACGACGAAGTTCTTTAATAGTCGAAATGGCATTAGAAAAAGCCGGGATAGCACGAAAGAAGTGTCATAGACAGTTGAGTTTTGAAAACATAGTACGTATATACGAGTATATCTATTTAGTTTTAATATTTTAATATTGCTTTGCAAATTACTACATTTTTAAAAATGTAAGGCTCAAACTGTTTTCATTGAAAATTTCTTTGTGTTTTAAGTAGGTACCGCTCATTTTATTATCACATTGCATGTTTATAACAATATTGTATTGTGGGCAACAATACAATCAGCAATAATGTTTTTAAATGTAACTGTTTTAAAAGCTGGGCTCTAACAATACTTTGTATGAATCAATTTAATAAGCTTCTAACACACGTTCGTTCGTTTCAGTCATGCCAAACCTTTTTTAATACAATAGTTATATATTTTTAGGTAACATTACCTGATTTTGCGACGAATGCTAATGGCCGAAGACAAGATGAACTAAATCCAGATTTTACAAATAATGATACATCTGATATCTCCAACTTCACCGTACATCAATCTGAGGTATGCTCTACTAAAAATACCACAAAGCAGATTGACATAACATTAGCCCAAGTATCTAAAGGAGTTGATGCCATTCTGACCGATACTTTAAACATCGCACCAGATCTCTTTGAGACTATTGCTCATGTACCGCTCATTGAATCAAGTACATCAGCTGATCATGGTTTTAACATTAGCTTGACTGTTGAGTCAGGAATCGAAGAACCCACAATGAATGATAACCAATTGGAAGTACACACACAACATATGCCCCTTTCATTAGATTCCGCAGTACCTTCTACATCAGCGTGTGCTTCCCAGAATTCTAATGAATTAAACCCCATCAAAAAGAGAAATTGTAAAGCGAATATTCAGTACATTGATTATATATCCGATCAAGAAGATTTTAGCACTTTTTATGGTGACATAACTGATTCAGATAACTGGTCAGAAGGACAAGAAGTAGAATCAGAAGACTATTTACCAGCGGGAAGAATGAAAGTCAAAAGAAAAAAAAGACAGACCAAAGAAACACAAGACAGTGCTGAAATAGTCGGCGAATCTGCGAATGTAATTAAAAGAACAAATGTGAGAAAAGAAAGATCTAAAAGAAAAAATTCTGGATTAGAATATATTACTAAAAAAGGTGTTGTTGTACAAGGAAAAACTGTGCTGGCTAATCCTTGCTTTGGCAAGAAATGTAGCAATGACTGTGGGTCTGTGTCTCAAGAAAGAAGGCAGGGCTTATTTGAATTCTTTTGGAGACTTGACAAAGCACGTCGCCGTGATTGGTTGGTCTCTATGTCTCAAAAAGAAAATATTAAACGGAAAAGAACAAATTCTGATAAACGTAACTTTACCATCAAATATTTTATAAACGAAGGAGAAGGTAGAAGATATGTTTGCCAACAATTCTTAGCAGCCACTCTGAATATTTCTGATAAAACAATTTATAGTATCGTGAAAAACGCTTCTTGGGGATGTGCTAAAGAAGATATGAGAGGGAAATGTGAACCGCCAAATAAAACTAAACAATCCACTATAGACTCAGTTCAGAGATTTATTAAGGGATTACCAGCTGTACCTTCGCACTATTGTCGTCAAGATTCAAGTAAAGTTTATCTTTCTCAAGAATTTAAGAATGTCTCAAACCTGTACAAACTTTACAAAAAACACTATGTGGATCAGGGAATGGATATAGTAAGTGAGAGGATTTTTCGTAAAGTATTTCAAGATAACTTTAACATTGGATTCCATATACCCAAAAAGGACAAGTGTCTTAAGTGTCTTCAGTATGAAAAAAATGATAATCCCGAAAAGCAGAGAGAAAAGCAAGAACATGAAATAGAAAAAGAAGAAAGTTATGCTCGCTTCAAAGTCCACAAAAATATTCATAAAAATGATTCTTCAACTCTTTGTGCTAGTTTCGATCTCGAAAAGGTACTCAACACACCTTTTGCACAATCTATGCTTTTGTATTATAGCAGAAAACTAGCCGTGTATAATTTATGTGTTTATGAAAATGGAACACGTAATGTTTTTTGTTATTACTGGGATGAGAGTAACGGTAAACGTGGTGCTAACGAAATTGCAACTATATTGCATAAATATATTCAGTCAGTGGACGCCCGAAGAAACGTCACTCGATTACTTCTCTATTGCGACTGTTGTCCGGGCCAAAACCGTAACCGTACTGTATTGGCAATGTTGCATTCATCATTACAGGAGTGCAAAACTATCGAAACTATCCAAATAAACTTTTTGTTGACGGGACACACATACATGCCTGTCGATACTGTCCATGGCATTATTGAGAACCGCTTGAAAAATACCACAGTTTACGCACCGTCGCAATGGTTTACAGTATTTTCAACTGCTAGACAAAACCCATCGCCTTTCGAAGTGGAAAGACTAAATTATGAAGATTTTGAAAGATGGGATAGCATTAGTGACAAGTATTTTAAGGGCAACCTTACTGGAAAAATAAGCAAGATCCGTATTATGACTTTCAAAAAAGATAAACAAACCGTCAAATACAAAACATCCATGAAGGCTTCGGCGGCATTTATTGATGTCGAAGTTCAGTCTAAAACCAAGGTATCACTTCTACCTTGTTATAGATCTCAGTTACCTATATCAAAAGCCAAATATGACGATTTGCTCAAACTTTGCACAGACAAAATTATTCCTAATTGTTTTAAACACGAATTTCTAAACATTCCACGTGCAGCGAATGTCAAAGATTGTTTGCCCGAATCAGACATTGAAGATTGTGATTGAATAACAAGATCTCATGTTGCAAGTCTTACTAACGATTTATTTTATGATAATTGTAGCGTTGTTATATTTTTTTATGGCTTTATTTTTATATGAAAGTATTTTATAATTGTTTTTTAAGACTGATTATATCGTAATCATATTCTGAGTGTTGTGTAACTTGCATAGCAAGTTGAACTTGCCGTTATTTTTTGTTAGAGTTTTTTTTAAATGTCGATACGATTTACGATTGATAAGTAACGTAAAGTCTAGATTACGGTAATTTTATTACTAATTCTTAGTTTGATAGTAACAGTAAATACATAACTAATTGTTTACTTCCCTGCAATTGTAAAAAATAAATGATAGCGTTATTTGATTACCAAAAAATCATATTGATCTCTTTCTAATTGTTACCTACTTTTCGTAAATGTCGCAAAGTCTGTAAAATGGTGTTTTTTTTATTTTCAATAAAGATTTTTATTTAATTTTCCTTCATTTGTTTTAATTTTGAAGCAATTAATACGACAAAAAAGTAATGGAATAATATTTAGATAAATTTACTTGATTGTTATAATTCATTAGATTGCTTTAGACAAATATACCCGTATTTTAAATGTAAACTGTTTGAATTTATCTAATTTTACATGCTACTCCAAACCTTTCAGTGATAGCTTAGATAATCTTACATGCTACTAAAACACCTTATAGTGATAGCTTATATAATTTTACTTGTTACTGGAACGATTTCATAGATAGTTAATTTTACATGTTTCTCAAATGGAGTAAACTTTATCGAAGCGACATAAACTGCTTTATGTAAAAATGATAGGTACTCAATTTAAATACCTTGGATAGACAAAAAAAATCTATTTCTATGTCTGTTAAATTTAATTCAATCTGACGGTTGGTTTCGTTAAAATGATTTTTTTCCAAATATTTCAACTTTACAAACACTCTCCTGTAAAGTTTGGACAAAGTCGCTTAGTTATGTTTGCCTTTCAAGCGTCGACATAGGCTTAACATGTTTAATTCCACACGGACGAAGACGCGAGGAACAGCTAGTAAATTAATAAATGTCTTTTTCAGGATGCGGATATAATTCACGCGTGGCTAGCTGACATCCAGATGGAGGAGTACGCGCGACTGTTCATAGAGGCTGGCTACGACTTGCCGACGGTGACGCGGATGACGCCCGAGGATCTAACAGCTGTCGGGATAAAGAAACCCAACCATCGCAAACGGCTTAAAGCAGAGCTCGCGAACCTCAACGTGCCTGATAACCTGCCTGATTATATACCGGTGAGTATAAAGTGAAACACAGTAAGTGCGGGCGCACACCTTTGACTAAACTATCTCACAACAGTTGCGCGATTGTCGATTGTTTCGCCGCCAATTCAACTGTTTAGTTGGATAAGGTCATAGGAATCAGGGTTATTCATAATTGTAGGATGCAAGACAGTAGTTAGAGTCTAATTTGAGGAAGGGCCGCAATGATAAACAGGGCGGAACAAAATAATATAATCGATTTGACCTTGACGGACGGGTCAAAGTCAAAAATGGGGAATTCCCACAATGTAAAAAACTGTTTTATGTTCGGAAAAGTGTAGATATGAACTTTTAAACCACGTATTTTGAAGATCAATACCCCAGAATGCCCCTCCTAGTTATGGATGTGTGACTATATTTCGTTCTTTATTCCCAGGGTTCGTTGGAGGAGTGGCTGCGCTTGCTCCGGCTGGAGGAGTACGGGCCGGCGCTGGTGGCGCAGGGCTACCGCACCGTGCATGACGTCACACAACTCGCATGGGAGGTACGTGCTAACATTTATAATCTGAATTTGATTTAAACTGCAGATAACGCTATATTAATGTTTATTAAAAAGTATTTTACACTAGCTGTTGCTAGAGACTTCTTTCACGTAAGATTTAAAAAAAAGTATAACAAAATACAGCCTATGTTACTCAGCGACAACACAGCTTTCTAATAGTGAAAACATTTTGAAATTGGCACAATAGTTTTTGAGTTATTTTAATACATACAAAAATACAAAACTTTCCGCTTTATAATATTAGTATAGGCGAGCTGTTGCTCGCGACTTCGTCCATGTGTAATTAGAAAATAAAGCCAATGTTACTTAGCGATAACGTACATAAGTTTTAAATGGTGATATTTTTTCGAAATCGGCCCATTAGTTATTGAACTACTATTTCAATACGTAAAAAAATACAAATGTTTACTCTTTATAATATTAGTATGGTATGTTTAAAGTTTTTGTAATCGTTTCCAGGATTTAGAAGATATGGGTATAGTCCGACTGGGTCATCAAAAGAAAATCCTCCTGGCAATCAAGAGAGTGAAGGACATCAGAGCCGGCAAGCGCAGCATCAGCAGCCAGGGCTCGCTCGACTTCACCCGGCTGCCGGGACAGGTCGGTGCCCGCCTCGCGACACACTTCTTTGTAGTGATGTTTTAAAATTAGTCTCCTTATACCTGTCAGAAATTATAATACCATAGACAAACCCTATTTTTATCACCAAACTGATTATAAAATGTAGTTCTATAGATTTTATTTGAGTATAAAAATAAAGCATCACTTCAATACAACATTCAATTATAATTTTTTTTCTCACGTCATTCATCAGCCATCTTGATTTACCGCCAAAACACCTGACATTTCTCATTAATTCTTTTAACGAATTTAGTTTAACAGTTTTGTTTCTTTTAACTTTTAGAAAATAACACTCTATAGTTTCTGTTTTACTAACGGCGTCTAACTTTGTAACAAAATATATTCTAATTAGCTTGACTTTCCTGAACTTAAAATACACTTTCGTATGCGTACCCCAGGCCAATGTTAGGCTTTAGTTGTTAGTTCAGTGTTTAAAAGATACCTAGCACAACTTGCTAAAGAGTTTAATTTGCTCAAACATTATAATGGACACATCGTGGGAAAATAACGTCTACAAGGACATAATTGGCGCGAAAATGGTTCGCATTTTTTTCATCTTCAAAACTAAATTTTCCCGATGGGTTCAACTCCGTTATCATTTCGCTTAGACTTTTAGAAGTCTATATCCGTCGCCATTTCTGTCGTTGATGAAGCAACTCTGTGATACAGATTATAAAACGATATTTTTAATAATAGCGGTTTTATTCTTAAACTGGTTTTGTAAAAAAATCAGGGATATAAATATAATAAATATATGTAAGGGGTCGCCGAGTTGCAACTGTCAGCGTTCCACATCCATCGTTGCATCCACCTCATCACTAGCCCGAAGTAGCATGTGAATGTTTTGTTTTGTTTTCTTTTTTCAAAAAACACCAAACCGCACATTGGACATTATCGGCTAAAGGATTTATATCCGAGAGAGCTACATTACCAGCCGTGGGAGAGGCACGCGAGGAGTTACCATAAACCCCCCGATCTAAACTTTGACGCCATACCAACGCCCCTGAGTGCCACAGACTTGGTTCCTATCCAGGTATGAACAAACATCCTTTGGCACAAGTCTTGTCAATTTGATCTCATTGCACCCGAGCACCCGGCTTTTACGTGCACACTTTTTATTTGTTTTTGTACACGAGTACGCGTTACTATCGATGTTTTATGTCTGAATTTTTGATGTTACACGAATTGAAATGTATTACTTGAAGTTGCGAATTTGCATTAAACACTCTAGCCTGCACGGTAGATATTTTAATGGTGTATTTATTACTTTTAAGTAACTATAAAAGCTTTTCAAAGCATGGACTTACTGACAAATGCTAACAACAAACAAGACTAAATATTAACAGAGCATTTTTAATGAAGCATGACAAAGTATGAAATCAGAGTATTTTAAAATTTAATAATGTAACTACTCGAAAATTATTTAAGAGTATTCTTAGGACATTTTGTGAATTTCTTGGCTACAAATTGCAAAGATGCCAAAGAATATATTTTATCGAACATTTTTGTGTCAACAGATCCGTCATCCTCGCGGTAAATCCTTGGAGAGTCTAGAAGATCCCTCCGAGAGGACTTCACATACGACCTTTTCTCCCGAAGCGGGTTTCTACTACGGCGGCGGACAGTGGAGGCGCTCCTACGACGATGGCGACATCACCCCCACCAACGACAGCTCATACGAGGGCGGGGGCACTTTACCGCGCCCGAGGGGCTTAGTCCGTCCTCGACCCGTGGCGAAGATACAAGCCACGCCTGCGTACAGAGACAAATCGCCGGATTACACATACGATGAGATCGCGTATTCAGCAAGATTGCAGCGCGTGGCGTACGGCGCAAGTCCCCACGTGGCCAGGAAGCCGCCGCCCGAGCCGCCGAAGCGCCAGAGCTCTCAGTATGCGCCGTTCACGCGGTTCGGACAGACTACTGTGGAGATCCATCCAGAGAAGAGTCTGCCGCTGTCCCTGCCCGCGTACCCCAGCTCGGACTCGCTGAGCGTGTCGCTGGACAGCACGGGCCTGCTGCCGCCGCCGCCCGCGCCCTCCTCCCCGCCGCGCAGGTACGAAGAGGACAAGATGAGGACTGGCTCTGATGCTAGCTTTAAGGTAATTACTGTTTAATTATTCCACGATATTATTTATTGAACTCCTTAAAGAACTCAAAATACAAGATTGTTTTTTGTGAAAAATGTTTGTAAATGTTAAAATTGTATATTTCTTTACAGTCAAGCTCGAGCACCGAATCTGACAGCATTCCGTTCGCGAATGAGAATGCGGGTACAATAAAACAGAACCGCGGCCAGATCGGCGGGCGGCCGCACACCGTGGACTACGGGCGCGGCGGCATCGGGCTGTCGGCGCTGCCGCCGCGCGCCGCCGCCGACATGAAGCCGGCGCCCGCGCACGCGCACGCGCACGCGCACGCGTTGCCCGACCACAAGGAGGAGGGCAAGAGCACGGAGCCCGTCGACGTTCTCAACGACATCGGCAACATGCTCGCCAACCTCACGGACGAATTGGACGCCATGTTGGAAGAAGAGAAACGCCAAGGCCTGACTGATTCCTAAAATAAGCTAATGGATTCGTGTTTAAATTAAAACAGATTAATGTTTCTTTTCCAACTCGAATAGTTGAAATTTTAGTTTAGTATTCATGTATCGAAAACGACAAATTCCAAAGAATAGTACTATTAGTACGGTGAATTGTGGTTGATGATTTTCAATCGATGTGAGAGTATTTGCCATCTATTATTTTTGTACTTTAAAAAGTGACAATTGGACAATTTTTATGACTGTATACAATTTGAATAATGATGAATGCATATATTAAATTCAAAAACATTAATCCATGACATGAAACAACACTTACATTTTCTATGATCGCATATTGTCAATAATGCTTCTCGATGCAGGGTTATACTGTAGAGTTGACTGTAGTAATTTCGACGAAGAAATACTTGGTTTTTTAAATAACAAATACAATGTAGTAGTTTCTAAAAAAATATTAAATGCTCTTTACTTGCCTACTTCGATTGTTGTTTACTTTTTATTTACCAGAAGCTGATTTGACATTTTAAGGAAACAACTGAATATCCTAAAGTATTGCCAAAATTGCAATTCGGATTTGTCTATGGTATTTATAATTTTGACATACGATTTATCACATTTTAAACTTGGAAAACGTTATAACGTTTGTTTTGATTTAATATGATACAAATAGTGTACCTAATCGTTAATAACATTTTTGTTGACATTAATTTAACACTAATTAGTTCCTTATTTAACTTTTTAATTGTATTGTTATAATTTCATTTGGGGGTTATGAAATGTTAGATTTTGTAAGGATCCGTAATATATGAGAATGGCTATTTTTGTAAATAAAGTTTTACTTAAATTATGTCATAGATAAAATATATCCAGTAGCTAGTTTTCCATGTACAATAAAATGTTAGGATACATGTAGAATGGACTAGTTAGAATTTATACAAAATGATTAGTACTAGATATAGAATAAAATAGCGACTTCAATAAATGTATTATAGTCTCTTGATATGAAATAGATATATAGACCTCATCATAGACCTTGTAAATGGACCTTCTTATATTACTTAAGGACATGCCCATTGCCATCTCACTCAAATTAAATATAAATTGCTTGTCTCTATTTAAAATTTCTTATCTGTATAAAACATTTTCCTTTTAATATACTCTCACAATGTAAACGCTATTTGTACCACGGATTTTAGTTATGCAAAATAATTTGTTTAAGCATAAAACTTTTAAAATTTTTTATTACATTGTTTACACATTATTGCTATAAATGACCATCTTTTGTCTCCTTTCAAACGCATGTCAGCATAGTATGTGATATCCAGTGGCCATAAAATATTTTTCTAACAACAGTTATAATAAGTTTCATCTGAAAATTATGTTCAGTTTTTAGTTAACATCGTTACCGAACGTTTAACATTGCCATTGTTAATACAAAGTACAATAACTCCAATAATACACACAAATAGTCTGCAACATTAGTTTAAAATGTACCTACATTTTAATGACGGTATAATGTAGCGTACTTACGGAATATTTTAAGCTTCGTACTGTAAATATCTGATATAGAGATGAATGTTTCTATACAGTCTCCTTTGATACCTAACATTTCGTATTTAGTAATTTTGTATAACTACTGATTAAAACATTAATTATGCCGTCACTCTTATTAAT
>DVQH01001759.1:0-11650 GCA_018231625.1 Papilio phestus | reverse complement strand
GTTATAACCAGAAACGTGCTCAATGTCAGGTTATAACCAGTCAGTATTTTTAACAGTGGTATACAACAACAATATTTTTAAAAAATACAAATCTCTTCTTTACGTTTGTTATTATTTGTGAAAGAACAACACAAAAAACCAACGGCGGTGTTTGAACGTGGTAATTTTGCCGCAAATGTTTACCAAATTGTTCGCTTGCCATCTGGTCCAGTCTGTATGTGTGTATGTTTTTGCAAAGTGATATTGATTGGAACACACACACACACACACACACACACACACACACACACACACACACACGCTCAGACACAGACAAACCGACATGAATTAATAGGATTAAACCGCCAATCACTGAAAGCCGATCAACCTTTGATCACATGGTACACGGCACTTTGTCAGACTCGTGTGTCGGCATGGCGCGATTAATGAATCAGAGTTCATTTGGCGTCTGAGTCCCCCTTTCTTGGCCCCATCGGCGCCTTTGAGCCTCTCCCTCTCTCAACTCTCTCTCTCTCTCTTTCTCTTTTTCTCTTGTCTCTCTCTCTCTCTCTCTCTCTCTTTTGCTCTTTTCTCTCTCTCTCTCTCTCTATTTTTTCTCTCTTTCTCTCTCTCTTTCTCTCCCTCTTATTCTCTCTCTCCATCTCTCGCTTTCTCAAAAGCTAATCCAATTGATCGGTAACCAAAACACAGACTGCTTGTCCGACTAATCATCTCACCACCATAGTCACCACACAAACCAACACATACACAAACACAGGGCGACTCAATTTGGAATGCATGGTTCAAGTGCACTATTCACTTTTTCTCATTTGACACAGGGGTCAAACCAGTGTGAATCAACTCTAGATTAGAGATCGGGTGGACCACACTGGTTGTGGTAAACCTAATCAAGTTCTATATTAAGCTACTTGCAAATAAAAACAAGAGGAATTCTAATGAATTAATCGAGACACTCTGTTTGGTGTGTGTGGAGGGTCAGAGGGAGTTAATTGCTATGTATCGACACAGTCCAGTGTTTTGGTGGTATTTTTGGTGACATTGAGATAGATAGAGGGATAGATAGAGAGACTTTGGTGTCCTTACTCTCAAGTCTCATTAGGCATTCATCGTTGGCTCCGTCGATCCGGTTGGCTCGGTCCGATTGATCACGTCGAGTTTTACCTCGTGCTTGGCCTGTGGGGATTGAATGAGACTGAAGAGAAAAAGAATGAGATTGAGAGAAAGAGAGAGAGAAGTGGAAAAGGAAAACGGGAAATAGAGAAATCACAAGAGGGAAAGAAAGAGAGAACGAAAAAGCTCAATCACAATCCTCACGAACCACACACTTTGGTGGATGGCACTGGCCTTTGGACACACCATCATCATCTTGGTTCCTACCAATTATGCCACATGACTATTAAAGCCAGTACTAGTGTGCGAGATTTAATTAGACACCAAGGTGGGACCACAGACATTATTACTTCCAGACGTCTTGATTGTGCACGTTGTGCTTTGACCAGTAATACCGACTCATAAAGACAATATGCAAAGAACAAGAGAGGGAAAGAGAGAGAGAGAGTAAAAAAGAGAGAGCAAACTGGTCGATGATGGATCTCTCTCTCTCTCTCTCTCTCTCTCTCTCCCATCCCCACCCTGTTTGATGTCTCTATTAGGAGAGGAGGATCCTAAGCTCGCAATCCAGGCACACTTTATACATTCATATGGACACTGTTTACCCAACCCGTGACTCACCGAGACCCACTAAACTTGATCAATTAGACATGCTTCCACCGCAAAAGGTGATGTGTCGCCACAAATCAACACTATAGGAAAGAGAGAGAGAGAAAACGAAAAGCACCCCTAACGCATCATCGAACCTCACCTTGGTTATGGCTATTGTTTTGTTTTGCATTTAGAATCACTTTACACACACATGAGAACAGTGGTAACATTCATAACAACACACAAGCATTTGATGTGCAATTTAACATGCCTGCCATAGCATTCAACACACATACACATACAAGTAAATCATCACACAGTCGCGATGACTTTGAAGCAAACAAGAGGATCATTTCCTTTTTTATTATGATTTCATTCCAAAAAGTATTAATTAGCATAATTGGCGTGTAAATATTTGAATTTGTGTTTGTTGTGTTTGTGTTTGGGGTTGATCTCACATAAGAGGCAAAAGGCATCATCACGGGTTGATCGTATTATACTTCTAAAGGGCAATAAAACAAAGGAGATGCGTGACCAAGTGATGAAGGACAATCAAGGCTGTGTGATGTGATGTGTTTGTGTCCAAGCTAAGTGTTTGATAGAAAAGACCAGTAATCATCGTACAAAACTTATACAAACACACACACACAATTATACGATGCTTCATGGCTAGCAAAGAAAACGGCAGCAATTTAGAAAAAGGGAAAAAACAAAACCCTGTCAAATAAAAGTGAAATCCTTGGATGCCAATTCAAATGACTAATTAGTGAGCGTATAATTGGATTTCAGTTCGTACGACAAGAAAAAAAAGTTAAAGAATTAAAAAACAAAATCCGTATTTTTTCCATTTACAATTTATATTCTCATTGTCTTATTTCTTAAGAAACTACAGAAAGAAATGTTCTGATTTTAGTTAATTAATTAAATTAAAAGAAATAATTTTATTATTGTCAATTATATTTAGTTGAAATGAAGAAAATGAAACAAAGCAAGTCTTAATGTTGTTGGCAAAATGACAAACCCTGAAATTAACATGAATAAATAAATTCATTAACAACAGGAATTTTTGCTTTCTTCTTTTTTGTTACCCCTACTGTGTGAGGTAGATTGAAAATTAAAAAAAGTAGTCCAAAAATTTATTAGTTTATATATGAATGTAGGCGGATAAAAGTGCGTCTACTACACCAAGAAATGGCATAATTCAAGGTTTGTGCAAAGCAAGTGTTTTTTCCTACACGTTACTGGTTTTTTGTTTTATTTTTTTTGAATATCCTACCTTCCTTTTTCTCTGCCTCTCTCTCTCTCTCTCTCTCTCTTTCAAGTGTAAAAACATTATGGTCAAATCCGAGTAGACATGTCAAGTAGTTGATCACACAAAATATGGCTTTTGAGATGACACGCCCTAGATTGAGATCAAGATTAAGATCAAGATCAAAAAGATGATGGAGATGAGAGAGAGAGAGAGAGTAGCCATGTTAGAGCACTGGACATCACCCTCTCTTTCTTTCTTTTTCCTCTCTTTCTTTTTCCTCTCTCTCTCTCTTTCCTCTCTCTCTTTCTCTCTCTCTCTCTCTCTCTCTTTCTCTCTTTACATCTTGGTCGTCATCTTCATCGTCAAACTACTCTAATCCCGAAGCTGCCAATCACAGCAGCAGGAGTCAACCTTTCACTTGATTCTCCTCGCTTTATCTCTCTCTCTTTTTCTTTCTTTCTCTCTCACTCCATCCAAAGTACTAACATGGCGATTCTGATTCCTTGATTTATACACACTCTCCACTTTGTACGACCATCTAAGTCTCACTCTCCTTACTGATCACACTCCAACAGTGTTTTAGCCTTTCCGGTCTCTCTCTTTCTCCATCTCCTTCCAAGTATTTCGTTTCATCTAATCTCATTATTTACGGCTCATACCCGAGAAAAAGGACAAATAAGACGACGTTAGTAAAGGGAAGAAGAAGAAGAACAAACAAGCTCAGATTTGTTTTACCAATTTTCGTCTTTCTTTCTTTCTTTCATCTCTTCCTTCTTTCTCCCACTTCATTTCACCTTTTCACGGATTTCAAGTTCACTTTGCATCACACACTCACATTTTGCGCATTTTTAGGCATTGGGCGACACACACACACACACACACAAACACACAGAGTGTAATACCAAAAAAGTGTGATATTTATCACCGAATCGAATACGGTGAGATACGTTCTCTTCTTTCTTTCTTTCTCTACTACTTATTCTCCTTAAATCACTCACTCTTTCAGTTGGAGTACATCTAAAGATTTAGATGCATGGTGTGCTTATGGAAAAAATTATGAGAAAAAAAAGATAGAAAGAGAGAGAGAGAGAGAGAGAAAAAAGAGCGAGAGAGAGAGAGAGAGAGAGAGGTCATGTCAAAACATGATGACTTTATTGGCACCCCTCAATGCGGCGCCAATCTAAATCTTGATCTTTATCGAAATCAGCGGTAGCATTTTCGGACTTGTGCCTGGCACAAGTTTGTCACCAATCACCCAAAATCTCTCTTACAGCATGACATACAACTTAAGGTACGTCGAAATAAAGACTACCGTTGAACAAATTATTTAGTTATATTCGACAAAATTTGAAAAGTGTAAACCTGTCATGAATAATTATTTTTAAATTTTGTTGATAAGGCGGCCATTTATAAAAATTTGAAGTTATTGGAAAATGGAAAATTAGCTTACAACAAAGTATGGATTACAGAAAAAGCTAACAAAGATTAGATTTCAAGAAATTTCTTTTGAATTTTCAAAATTCAGTATAAAGATTATTAAATTATAAAATATAGTTCAAATTAAAATTAAAAATGTTATATGGGAAAATTTACTCCAAATTGCTATTCATTACGTACCGCATGAATTAACAATTGAAAACTACATTTCATCAATTTGTTGTAGATATCAATTCTATTTTTAATTTTAATTTTTAAATATTGAAATATTGTGAAAATTTCAAACAAAAAATGATGACCAAACTAAATGCAACGCCAGTATAGTGTTATTATTATTATTAAAAAACTGAAAATCAAACTCATATGAAAGGCAATGGTTAGAGGAAGAAAAAGAAGTAGTAGAAGTAGAAGAGTCAAATATTGACACACATTAGCGTCGGAGATCGCCCAAAATGACCTAGCGTCAATCGGTCAAACAGATAGGCGTAAAATGGCAAAGGTGAGAGTTCACTGGATAGAGAAAGAGAGAGAGAGAGAGAGAGAGAAGAAATATATTCGTTTATTTGACTTCCTACAAAAATGGTTGATCTAAATTTCCGCTTCAGTTGACCTATCACCGGTCAAACTATGGCGTTCAATGAATGAAAAAATTGTGTGAGAGAGAGAGTGAGGAAGAGTCAAGTGAGGTGAATGAGAGGGGTCAAATTGCACACCGGCAGTGTTTGCCTAGAGTCCAATCCTTGCACAAACAAGGGCCAATGACCAGAGTGAGAGAAGAATGAAAGATGAGAGAAATAGGGAGAGAGAGGGAGAGTGGAAGAGGGAGAAAAAAGAAAGTAATAGAGAAAGAGAAAGAGAGAGAGAGATAAAAAGATAGGTCATCGAGTACTACATGGTGTGCGTGTTGGGACCTGAGACTAAGACAAATGAAGTGCCACGGGCTAGAATAAAGAAAAACACGAGAAAAAATCCAAGTTGAAAAAGAAGAAGAAGAAGAAGAAGAAAGGAGAGAAAAGTCTCGCCTGATCAATCTAACTTTTCCCCTTACTCTCTCTATCTATCTCTCTTTCCCTCTCTCTCTCTCTCTCTCTCTCTTTCTTCTCTTTCACCTCCCCACGGGAGCAATCAAGCTTAAACGAACTTCGAACTGTCCACTTGACCTCTCTGGTGTATAAACAACTTAACCAAATATATATACTATTAGAACACACGCTTAATTACCCTCATTTAGTTTATCCCTTTTCTCTCTCTCTCTCTCTCTGTTTCTCTCTCTTTTAAAAATCCGTAAAGTTAACAAATTTCAATCGTATTTTCTGTGTAAGTAGATAAATTAAAGCTGATCAAACATCGAATCACCAGGGAGTCCAGTTGCAGCATGTAATGATTTGGTAAGGTTTATTTTGAAATTACTCCTTTCTTCTCTTTCGCTCTCTCTCTCTCTCTCTCTCTCTTTCAATCTAATAAAAAGTTCAAAGCAATCAAACAATTTCTGTTTTTTTGTTTTTTAACATTATAAATTATGATGATGTAAATTTTGGCATTGATTAGTAGTTTAAGTGAGGGTGTAATTAATTAATTTAAAAATTGTATCTTTTTTAAAATGAAAGATCAGCACTTATTTCACTCTTTTTCTCTTATCATTTATATACACTCTCAATTTTTCACTGATTCAAAGTGGACATAAAATTGACCATTTTGGGGAAAAAAGAGCCGATAATCAATCTGTTTCACTCCACTTCTCCGCCTTCTTTGTGAATTAATTAAATTGAATCAAAACATATTAGCTTGATATGGTTCTCAGTTATAATAATAATAATATTAATAAAATAATTGATCAGAGGGAAGAGAAAGAGAGGGAGAGAGAAAAGGCGATCCAAACCAATCATTAAATGGACTCACTTCTACACCACTGTAAAGCATTCGTAGATCAATAAATCACATTGCAACCGATAGGCCAGTAACTTGGACATAGTGAGAGAGAGAGAGAGAGAGAGAGAGAGAGAGAGAGAGAAAGATAGAGAGAGAGAGAGAGAGAGAGAGAGAGAATCAACTTGACCCTTAAACTCGCCCACATTTCTCATTCTAAATCATATTTTCATAGTTATATAAATTTAGTTTGTTCAATTATCATTTATTGATTTTTCCTACTTGACTGATTGGAAACTTTTAAAATTATTTGTTTTTCTCTCTGGTTTTCTGGTATTGAAAACGTTAAAGGTTTCTCGGAGTTCGTATAGTTATAAATGTCAAAACTATTTTCCGATTTCCGATTTAAATAAAAAATAGTATACAAAAAAATTTTGTTTTACAACTTCTAATAAAATATCTACATTTATGAGATTATTTTGATTACAAAATAAAAATAATTTGATTTCAATGTATTTTTAATAAAAATTTCTCACTGATCATTTTTTTCAATTCATTTTACTTGTTTAATTGTTCTTTTTTTAATTATTCCACATTAATTCCACGTTAATGATTTACTTGTAATATAATTTTTTATTTTCTTATTATATTTAAATTTTTAAAAATTGTGTTTTATATTTAATAGCATACTAGTTTTTTTGTGTATAAAGGGAATTTTAGCATATGTGTGTTTGGATAAAGAGAGATGGAGAAAAAAGAGAAACGAGAATCAAAAGGGAAAGTTTGTCATGCGGATTAGTATTAATTTGGAGAAGAGCAAAAGTGGGTGATTGAAAGAGAGGGAGAGAGAGAATGTGAATGAGTGAGTGAGTGAGTGAGAAGTGAAATGAGAAAAACGAAGAAGTAGGCTAAATGATATGTGCAAATATTTGAGTTTAATAATGTGTCACCGTGCCATTCAGATCCATTTAGCAAGAGAGAGAGAGAGAGAGAGAGAGAGAGAGAGAGAGAGTGGAAGAGAGAGCATTGCAAATACCTGTTGTATGTTTGGTGTTGTCACTCGATGTTTGTTTAAGGTGTACGAAGCAAAAAGTGAAAAATTTATATTTTACAATATACATTTAGAAAATATAGTTTACATAAGTAAACTATGCCATATCTTCTATATATTATAATGAATAATAGGATCATGGTTTTCTATGTTTTATGTTCTGTCATTTTTTTGGTATTCTGACACCCACGTTTGCGTACTGTGAGATTTACGCTATTTCCACTGTGTTTAACCAATTCAAATTCAACTTTCGTTGTTGTGATTCCAATTCGTTATCAATTTGATTCTAACTTTCACTGTTGTGATTCAATTTTTAACTAATTCGGTTTGAATTTCATGGATAAATCTTTAAATTCTCCCCCAATTTGATTTAAACTTTTCCAATTTTCGCTTGATTTGATTCGAATTTATTGCATAACCCTTCGAATTAACTCGAGTTTGACCTTAGCAGCTTTGCCGCCGTTTTTTACAAGAAGCAGAAGACGCTTAAGCGTTAACACTTTTGTAAAAAATTAAATTTAAGAAATATTAAAAGTATTCTAATTTTAATATTAATTATAATTTAATTTATTTTTATTTATAAAAATATATTGCCTAATAAATGTGTTTTAGTTTAACTTTCTATTTGTTTCCCCTAGTTTTTTTACGTTTCACTCAAATAATGATAGTCATAATCATAATAATATCATGCAATTTTTTAAAATTGAAAAATGAAATGTTGACTCAGAAAAATAGGAGTGAGAAAAAAGTGAAAAGACGGACTGGACAAATTGTGGATTTGTTTGCTTGTTTGATTGGTGACACACCGCGCAAGTCGATTGGAATGTGAACACTTTGTAGAAGGTAGAGTGGGGAGAGAGAGAGAGAAAGAGAAAGAATGAGAGGGAATAAAAGAAAACCAATTTTAGTAGCTGTCGAAGGGTGAGAGGCCAGAGGCCACCTCGATGACATCGTGTGAGGTTTGTGTCACTCAACAAGGGCTCTTTTCTCTCTCTCTCTCTCTCTCTCTCTCTCTCTCTCTCTCTCTGTATGAGAATATATGTCCTATTGGTATGGTGTGCTATCAAACCTAGCCATCGACTGGTGACATAGTAGAGTGAGTCATAGGCAGCCGGGAAAATGCAATACCCGAACGATCACAAAACGTGGCACCGGGTCATCTGAGCGGAGCTTCCAAGATAAGATAGGCTCGCGCCACTGACCTCTCTCTCTCTCTCTCTCTCTCTCTCTCTCTCTCTCTCGTTTTTTCATTCTCTCTTTCTCTTTCTCACTCTCTTCCTTTCTCTCTCTATCTTTCTCTCTCCAGTTTCTTATCGTTGATGAGAGAGAGAGAGAGAGAGAGAGAGAGAGAGAGAGAATCAAAAACACTAGACAACTATGCACAGAATGGATCGGTCAAACACTACCACCAAGTGTGCCAATGTGGTATTATCACTCGATTGCTCAAGTGACACCGAGTCAGATCGCCAATTAGACTAAATGCACACAGTGGACAGTAGGATAAGAGTGAAAGAAGAAAAAAGAAAAAGAAAGAAAGAGTGGGAGAGAAATAGAGTGAATGAGAGGATAGTGGATACCAAAATGGCTTAATTGGTATGAAGAGATAGGTCAAATTGGCGTTATTGTGGTGATCAGTGGGCAGAAAGCAGAAACCGTGGCACAAACACGTCTTGGCACTGGTGTGTGTGTGCAATTGATAACAACCAATAGGGTTATCATCACATATAAACACTCACACACGTGTATTTCACACGCAACACACCACAATTCTGCTTCAGTTTCTACTCCTAGAAAGAACAAAAATTTGCTTATTATATATTTATTATTATGGTTATTTTATTATTATTATAATTGGTTTATATATATTGAGATAAATAGAATGTGTGTGCATGTATGAGTGTGAGTGATACGATTGCAAACATTGATGGCGCGGTAAACGGTGCACGGGATATTAAACGGGTAAATGAGATAGTCCCATGAGAGAGTGACACCGAGGGGAAAAATGAAAAAGAAAATATAACTAGCTGTTTCACAATTAATGTCTTGTTAAAAGTTCGTTGACGTTAAACACATACATGTAGGATTTCGGGAAAATAAATCCGGCTAGTAAATTAGCAAATTAGTTAAGAAAGAGAGAGAGAGAGAGAGAGAGAGAGAGAGAGAGAGGAATCGAGCGTCCAATCTAAGCTTTAGGTACACGCGTAGGTTCGTTGTAGTATAATCATCATCATTAAATAGGTTTGGTCACAGTGTATACACTTTACCTTGTTTTATTATTTTATGTGTTGTCACACTCGTTCCTCATTGCACACTTAGTCTTAAGCTTTGGGTTTTATTTTTTCATTATTACTTTATGTGGATCTTCTTCTTCTTTTTCTATTTGATGGTTTGCGTGTTTGTGTGACATATGAGTTCAGGCAGCTATCCAGGATAACGAGCTGACACGAAGCACCAATCCGATTAATTTTTTTTTGTTATTTCTTCAAATTTTGTTGCCGCTCATCTAAGACTTTTCTATCACCCTATCTACTTATTTTTGCAGCGATGCAGGTCGTGTGCTAACTTTTTTCATTTTTTTATAATTTTTAACAAGTTTTACTTTTTAATTTAAGGTGAATAGATAATATATTAAATAATAATTAAATTTTGTGCAACATTTTTTTGTTAGAACATATTTTTACAAAACGCTGTCTGCCTTTTGTAAAAAACGGCGGCAGGTCAAACTCAAGTTATAAAAAAAATTCGAATCAATTCGAGCGTGAATTAAAAAAGTTTAATTCCTAAACAACTTGGCGGAAAATTTGGATATTTATGCACAAAATTTGAACCGAATTAGAATATAATCCGAATCATAACACAGAAAGTTAGATTCGAATCTGTAACGAATTCAAATCACAATAACGAAAGTTGAATTTGAATTGATTAAGCACAGTGGAAGTAGCGTAACTCTCACAGTACAAAAATATGGGTGACAGAATACTAAAAAATGATAGAAAACTACAACCATATTATTCATTAATATATAGAAGATACAAACCAGCCAATTGCTATTAAAATATTACAATAAAAAAATTTAAAAATAATTGCCATAAAAATTAATGTCTTTTTTGTTACACACACACAATCAGCACACTTGAATTGCAATTAGTTTCATCATATAAAGTCTATATATATATCTATCTATCTACAATTCTCAACAAAATTGCAATTATTTGTTCTACTTTGTCCCCTCTTTCTATCTCGTTTTTCTGGGGTATAATTGCGGAAGTGTATCGATAACTTGTGTTTGACTCGGCTTTCTCGGCTAATCGGCTTGGGTCAGTTGTCACTGAGCCTAGCCTAACTATGCTGGCTAACTCTCGCGTCGAAGTAATTAAAAGTTTTATCTTGACAGTTTGTATAAGAGAAAGAGAAAGAGAAAGAGAGAGAGAGAGAAAGAGAGAGAGAGAAAACGAAAACGTAACGCAGGGAGGTCGTATTTGAAGCTCATAGAGCTCTCACAAGTTTCACATTGCGCAATTGGCTTTTTTGTCTATATTTGTTTTTCATCTATCTGTCTCTCTTCCTCTCTCCTTCCTACCCAAATTGGAGTGTCGTTTTGTCGTTTGTTGTGCGTGATCGAGCTTTGATAAGCTCCATTGGTCACCTTCGATCGGGCTTAAGGTTTGCTCTCCATTTTCAGTCTCCTAGTTGAATTGAGTTGAAACAAAATTGCACACACACACTAAACTTTGTGTGAGTGTAAAATGAAAGAGATTGTATAAAGACAAAATGCAAACCTTAACTCTGTAAGTGTGTGAAAGAGAAAAAAAGAAAAAGTAGAGAAAAATGTGTAAGATCAACCCAAATATTAAAACGGTAATATAAGATAATAAAAAATGGGAGACAGTTGAAATAGACAAAAATTTGAGAAATATTAGAGCGGAAACTCTTTCTCACGCTCAAAAGGGTTGCAAAACTGGCAAAATAACTGGGCTTTGTTTTTTTCTCGATCAAAAACTGCCGTTACCACTTCCACTTGAGAATGATACTTAAAATATATTTTGTGTAAATATATCTAAAATATGTAATTGAAATATATGAATTTGTTTAAAAGTGAAAAAAGAAAATGTTTTAGAAAAAATTACTAATTCAATCACAATTTACTGGTTTAAAAAATAAATTTTTTACTACAACCATAGTAATAAATCTCTTATTATCTCTTTTGTTTTATATTGATTTGTATTTTTTAATTAAAAAACAATCGCTAAAGCATCTTCTGCTTTTGTAAAAAACGGCATCCAAGCCACTGATGTTTAACTCAAATTATCATAACTCAAATAAAAATTTGAATTAAATTGAAT
>DVQH01001758.1:0-11651 GCA_018231625.1 Papilio phestus | reverse complement strand
ATTCTATCATATTTTTACAAAAACTGATCTAGGGCAGAAAAAAGTCTCAAATGGACTACTGTGTAATTCGAATTATAACAGTGAATGTTCGATTCGAATTGGTGATGAATTCGAATTACAACAGTGAAAGTAAAAATCGAATCGGTGATAAATTCGAATCACAATAAGAAAGGTTACCAATTCAAATCGGTAAGCACAGTAAGAATAAGATAACTTTTAAATTACAAAAATTTTCAAAAAAATGAAAAATGACTGAACATTGAAAATATAGAAAACTTTGACTATATTATTCATTATTAATATATTTGAAAAATTTATAAATAAAATAAAATAAAAAATAACATTTTTTGTTGGTTATTAAGTTAGATGTGTTTTTTGTGTGTGAAAGATTAAATTAAATATGATGTAATAAAAATATGTAATAAGTTTTTTTGATACAAATACAGTGAGAGAGAGAGAGAGAGAAAAAGTATTACTTGATTGACTCATTGCCGCGTGACTTATACTTTCGACATCAAATTGGAGACTATTGACGTGATCTAATCATAACTCTAATACTGTAGATAATAATAATAATAATAATAAAAGAGAAATAATAATAAAAATATCAAAACCAAAATATGCCCACCCAAAACGTTTAGGGTAGTTTTAAATAAGCAACTGTGATCTAATATTGGTGATTTATTTATAAATTTATTAATTACATTTATTTTTGTTGGTCGAAATTTATTTTTAGTAAGAAAATATTCATTCAAATAAAATTTTCCAATAGACTTTCTTAAAAAATGCATCAAACTAACTTTAAGCCTAACCAAATCAATTTAATTTGATTAAAATTTTATATAAATTTAACAAAAACTTGAATAAACTAGATAATTTCAACTAAAACTGTACGTCCAAATTGACAGTAGCATATATCTTGTCTGACATATATAATATATGTATATAAATTAATGTCTAATGCAATAAATAAATTGAATTTAATCAGCGAACAAATGGAATAATTTTCAATTAACATTTGGCCAACAGTTTATGAAGGCTTAATTTACGCAACAAAATCATTTGCAAAACACACAACGCAATTTATTTGCCAATAACTATTAACATTTAAAAAGATACTCATTATCGTTAGAGAACTTTTAATGTTTATTTGTTTTGGCCTGCAATAAAACGAAAAAGTCAAATAAATCTAATGAGGTTTAATTAAAAAAATAATGAGTTTACCCATGGATAGACCTTAAGCCTTAAGGAGTCCATCACAAGGCCAGGGTTGGGTAGTACATATGTTTGCATTTAACACTTAGTTGGCTTTTAAGCTAATTTCTACCCGTATGTTCTTAGGTCAAATTTGATCCTGTGTGTACACTACACTGTAGGGCATTCGATTTTTAAAAATATAGACCAAAGATAGACTCTTTGCTGATTTTTTTCTCAGTCATATTTTGTGTCAAGCTAATTACTTTACACTGATTAGTTGCTTTGACACTGAGCATTCTCATTAGCCACTGATTAAGAAGAAAGTCGACAAAAAGTCTTGAAGTAGACTAACAATGATGTCAATTTAAAACTAACACTGATTTGAATTGAACTGAATTAAAATTGTTATTTTTGATAAAGTTTATGATCTAGAAATATAAAAAATTTTAACATGTCACATTGCGTTATTTGGTTTTTAAATATTAAAAATTTATTATTATTCATAGACTTCTTAAACTTCATAAACTATTTTAAACTATAAACTATTCATAAATTTTATTTTTATTATAAACCAATTGATTATTTCAACACAACTCAACACATTCCAATTAAATATCTAAATTAGTGCTTTTAACTTAAACCAAACAAATATTAAACTAGAAGTAAACCGATATTTTAGAACTAATAATGAAGTTGCTTTCGAAGATAAATAATTTTTAAATTAAAAAAAATGTTTAGGGTCAAAATTGACCCCAAAAATAAGCTAAACCAAGTGTTAATATTAATACTCTTAAATGACTCTTTGCAATTTTACATTAAAATTATAATTATTGCTGTTGTAATTGCAGTTTCCACACTCATTTGGCAAGTCAAGTCTCTGTCTCTAATTATCAAACACACACACCACCACATTTGAATTGAAATTTACGTGTTTTTTCGTAATTGTTTTAGGCTGTAAAAACACAATAGTACAGTAGTTACTGGTGTGTGTGTATGTGTGGTAGGCAAGATTAAGCAAATAGGCTATTACACTAACCATTTTAGTTTTGTGTGTGTGTAAGTAATGTAAGTAGTGTTTAAGTTAAATTTAAACTTTGAAGATTTAGTCGGAAAAAAGTAGAAATGGGAACGCTCTACTTGAGAAAGGTATTGATCGTGAAGGAGAGAGAGAAAGTAAGAGAGAAAAGTGTACAAATGTCGGGGTTTTGCAAATGTTCAAGTTGTACTTTAACCGTGGGGATTTGTAAAGTGCACACGCGTTTTGTGCCAGAGAGAGAGAGAGGGAGAAAGAAAGAGAATAAATGACAATAAGAAATTTAATATGAATGAGAGTAAGAAAGGGGTAAGAAAGAGAGAGAGAGAGAGAGAAAGAGAAAGTACAACTTTGCTAATAGATTCAAGTGTTTCCTTAATTGTTAGAAAAGCCTCAACGAGTTAACGTACAAACCAAATTTAATATCTCTCTCTCTCTTTTTCTTTCTCTCTCTCTCTTTCTCTCTCTCTTTCTCTCTGTCTCTCTCTGTCTCCCTCTGTTTCAATTTCTTTCACTAAGCAAAATGAATAATAATATGAATATGAATATGAATATATCTAATTAAATAAATAGTTTGAAAGATGCGTTCACTTGCAAACTTTTTCTCTTTTCCCATTCCCATTTCACATCGCAATTACAAACACTCTCAACCCTCACTCAACCAACACACACATAGTCATCATTGGAAAATAAATGTTCATGTCAAATGTTATATATGCCATTCGAGTCTAACTCTTGATGATAATTTGGTTTTTATTTTAAAAAGGAAATGGCAAAATAAAATTAGTTTACAATAATAAAATTGAAACAAAAATTTGATTTTATATATTCAACAAAAAGCTTTATTTAAAAAAAATATATATATAAATTAATTTATATAAATTTATCTATTAGAGTATATGTTGGGGTAATGGGTTTTAATGTACGGAACCAATTTTGGGATAAGAGAGCAAGAAAGATAAAGAGTAAAGCAAATTAGAAAGTGAGAGATATATAAAAATTGAAAAAAAGAGAAAGAGAGGAACAGAGAGAGAGAGAGAGAGCGAATGAAAGAAAAAAAAAAGAAAGAGAAAGAAAAAAGCTGAGAGAAAGATAGATTGGTATAGATTCAACTCTTGCACCAAACATAGCTTTTTGCAAGTTGATCCTCTAGTTAGATTTCTTTCATTCTCTTTTTCTTCTCTCTCATTTTCTCCATTTCACTCTTTTCCATTTTGCTATTTTCTCCTCTTTTCTCTCCCACCCTCTCTCTCTCTCTCTCTCTTTATGTCACTATCTCCGTATCCCTTTTCTATTCTTTCTCCTTCTCTCTCTCTCTTTCTTTCACTCCATGCTCATCTCTTTGTGAAAGTCACACGGCATCAATTCATTAATTGGCTTTGTTCTCTCCCTACTTTAATCCTATTAAAATTTGAATTTTTAATTACGTTTTCAAACCCCCTCTCTATTTAATCCCCTCTTTTTTAGAAGCAAGCACAAAAATTTGCTCATTCATTTCCATCTACTACATAATATAATGAGATTAGTTTTGTGTTTATTTATAAGTCTCATTTGCTTTTTTTCAAAATTTTTCATTCACTCTTTTGTTCACTTTTTTCTCTTTGTTTAGCCAAGCAAGTTTATTCATAGCAATTTTTTTGCAAGTTGATTGTTCATGTTTGCATTTCCTTGGTTTTTAGTTAGTTTTTCGAGAAACACATAAAAATTGGGAGAAACCTAAAGAAAACGAGGGAAAAAGAGAAACTGCAGTGTAATAAATGATCTTTAATTTTTTATTTTTGTCTATTAATTTTCCTCTCTTACTCTCAATTAAATAGATACAGAGAGAGAGAGAGAAAGAGAGAAAGCTAGGAAAAAATACTAACAAGTAAAGCACCGTTTAATTACAGATATAAATTCATATTATAGTGAGTTTTTCTTGTGCTTGTGATGTGTTATTTCTGGTCACATACACACATACACATACAGATATTTAATTATCGAATATAATTAATCCTATAGTAATAAATTTAATGACATGGTAAGTATGAATGAGAGAAATATAGAGAAATAAAGAGAAAAATTTGTTGAAGTATAATTATAATTATTCAAGTTTGCGTGACTGATAAAAAAACTATTCAACTGATTTTATTATTTGGTATTGAGATTGAATTGAAGTTTGATTACCAAACAGTGGTCAAATTTGGTTGTTGAACCAAAGCAAACTCTGTGTATTCACATAGAGGAACGATTTCCTAAAAATTTCTTTGTTATAAACACTACCAAAAAACTTTTTTTAGAAACTTAAAAAAATTTGTTTTAAATGCAATAGCAAATTTTGAAAATGTTTTAATTATATTTTTGTGCTAATTTAATAATTTAGCTCCTTTCGCTCCCGAAAGCACAATCGGGACGTATGTGTCCCGCTCACTCAATTAGCGATATAAGGCTTATCTTTTTACTGATAATCTTTGGGATCGAAGGAGTTAATAAATTTATTTTTTATTTAAATTATAATATATTGAACATATTCTATATTTTATATTTTTATTAATTTAAAATTAATTTTCAATTTGTTCAAAAATATTATTCTGAAATGAAATATAAATTTTGGCAATTTTATGATTGACCCAAAAAAATTTAGCTATACCAAATAATTTGTATGTCAAAATTATGTTTCATTAAAATAACAAAACTAGATAGACCATAATTTGCATTTGAGCATATTAAGTCAACAAGATTAGCTTGAGGCATTTTTCCCATTTTCATGTTGACGACAATCTAACAATGATAACAATTTGAACAAAAAATTATCAATTTTGTTCAAACGCAACATTTTTTAAATGCCTTACATATATTATATATATAAGCAAAGCATATATTTTGGATTTTTATAAAATAAAAAAGTTTACATATAATATTATCAATCATTTCTCACTAAAAAATTTTTCCATTTTCTAACATATTTCTAAAATAATATTCAATGTATTGCTTCACAGATGTCATTATTATTATTATTATTATTATTTGGAATAGTTTTACAACGACAACAACAACAAAAAAGAGAAAAACTATTTCTCTTTTTCTCTCTCTCACTTACTTTCACACATCACATACACACTCACGCAATCAGTTTGGGTGATTTATTGGCTTCTTACCAAAGTTTTCTCCTTGGGGTTGTATACAACCTGGTCTAGTGAAGCGAGATGACGATTCCGATGGAGTAAAGTTTCAGTGAGGGGAGAGAGTGAGAGAAAAAAAGTGAAAAAGTGAGTGAGTTAGGGAGAGAGAAAGAGAGAGAGAGAGAGAGAGAGAGAGAGAGTGGGTGAGAAAAAGAGAATGAGAGTGAAAAAAGAGGGAGAGAGAAGGAGAGAGGGAGGGAGGGAGGGAGAGAAAGAGAGGGAGAGGTAGAGAGAAAGATGTTGTCATTACATGTTGTTTTCAAGTGAAAAAAGTTTTGCCCTGTTCTACTTGTGGCACAACTGGACAGTCACGCGAAAAAGCTACTCTGTTTTGGCACATCAACTGACTAATTGCACTTCATCTGGATCGTTGGGTTACATTTCACAGATTTTTCAAATCTCTTACTCTATTTCTCTCTCTCTCTCTCTCTCTCTCTTTCTGAATCACTTTTACCAACTCAAGCTCAACTTACACGCAAACCAGATCAATGTCATTTATATATATTTATGTGTAAATTTGTTTTTTCCACTCATCTCATCTAATTTATTATAAATAAAATTTAATTGCTTGATTTTCCTAGAATCTCCCATACAAAAAATTTGTTTTATGTTGTTATAAATTAAATTAATTAAATTAGCTTAAAACCAAAGTGTTTTTTAATTTAATTTTATTGTATTAATAGAAATAATCATAATAATGAAAAATAAATTACGATCCATTTCACCTATTTAATCCCTATTAACATGATAAACCCAAAACACATATAGAGGTCGAATTATGTTTTATTTTAATTTAATCACTAATCCAATGTAAATATATAATAATAATAATATACATTGCATATAATAATCTAAAATAATCGTACAGAGGAAAGAGAAGAAGGAAACTTGTGTTAATTTTGCTAATAATCTTATTCTGTCAATCCTCTTCGCGCATGCAAATCAGTGCGGGGAACGTTCAACAGAGCCGCATCAGTGATTCCGGGTAAATGAGAAAGAGTGAGAAAGAGAGAGAGAGAGAGAGAGAGAACAAGAGAGAAACCAACTGAAAGAGAAAGTGAATGAGAGAGAGAGAAAGAGAGAGAGAGAGAGAGAGAGAACTGGTGTCGACTGATCTTGATCGACTTGGCTCTCTCTTTAATTGCGTTAATACACACATGCCTTTTCGTAAATACACCATGTACTCTCTCTCTCTCTCTCTTTTACTCTCTTGATAACACACACTCACTTCGAATAATGTAGAACCCAGAGAGTGGCGGTGTCATCCCAGCTGACGTGCTCGGGTTAATTCAACCCGACTCTCTCTCTCTCTCACTCTGGTACACACCATCAAGACAAGTGTCGAGACATGGCTCCCACTTGGGTCCCGCGACACACTCATTGACACGGCACGTTTTTTACTCTCTCTCTCTCTCTCTCTCTCTCTCTGTTTCTCTTTCTCTTTATCTTTCTCTCTCTCTCTTTGTTTCTCTTTTTCTTTATCTCTCTTTCTCTGTCTTTTTCTCTCTCCCTCTCTCAATTTCTCCATCTCTCTCTCTCTCCAATCCTCTCTCTCACCCTCTCCTTTTTCTCTCCCTCTCTGTGTCTTACTTTTACTATCTATTTATTTATTTCACCACCACCAGTGCCAATCACACACACACATAGACAAATAGACAAAAAAATAATACCGGTGCCGAATGATTACTGTCATTCCATTGATATTAATAATGGAACAATTGCACACAAGCAGAGTTAGCTTAATTTTGCATTTGGGTTTGCAAGTGTGTGTGTGTGTTTGGTCAAAGGTGATAGTGTCAATACACTGGCTCATACACACACTCATTCACTCACTGATATGGCTTGTGCGGAAAGAAGATAATGCTGTGATTCCGGTTCTGCGTTCTCTCTCCTTCTCTCTCTCTTGCTCTCTTTCCCTTTCTCTTTTTTCATTTGTTTCTTTTCTTTTCTCTCCCTCCCTTATTCTCTTTTCCCCTTTCTCTCTCTTTTCTCTCCCCTTCTCTTTTTCTCCCCTTTACTCTCTCTCTCTCTTTCTCTCTCTCCTTTTCCCTTTTCTATTTTTTCTCTCCCCTTCTCTCTCTTTCTCTCTTTCTTTCTCTCTCTCTCTCTCTCTTATTCCCTTTATTCTTTTCTCTCTCCCCGTTTCTCTTTTTCCTCTTTCTATCTCTCCCTCTTTCCCTAAAAGCCACACCACTAAGTTATTGGCAGCGAATTTTTGACCACATTTGGTAAAAATTTAACCTCACAATTCAAAAATTATACCAACACATATACACATAAACACATACACAAGCCAAAATAACGTGTCTCTCAACATTGACGTCTCCAAAACATTCCAGTGGAATATTTGAAAGACATATTTTTCGATTAATATTATTTATATGCCATTTCATTCTTTCCTGTCAATGTCTGCATATAAATGTCTATATATTTTTATTTATTTAAATTATCAAATCAAATCAGATCAATTTAAATATGTTTGGACATGTGTACAAGACATATGCCAACTTTTTTCTCCTTTCTGAATTCAGTTTTCTAGTTGAAATGCGTCTTATTTTGAAAACTTGAAAACTAATATTTGATCTAAATTCTTCTTTCAAGAATTTCCTTTCCCTCTCTCAGTTTAAATGCGTGTTTTCATATATATATATAAAACCAAGAATATATTTTATTTGTTTCGCGATAATAAAAGTTGGTTTAACTTTAATATATAAAAATATATATAACATTCATCTCGGCGATTATCAGGACACACACAAGACTAGGCTTGCATTCCAAATGGGTCGTTGGGTTGTTGTTGTTGTTGTTGCTGTTGTAGTCGTTGTTGTTGTGAAATAATACCTACCTAAATCTGCTGCTGCTAAGCTGGTTTAATAAATATATATGGGCCAGTGAATCGTGTTTGCGTGTGTATGTATGTTTGGTTACGCAATTGAAGGGAACAATTATATGTACATGATTTGCTTATCGGTGCGGGACCAAACTAGGTTGCAAAAGGGATGAGAAATCGACACGCTTGATTAGACAGGATCCAGAGGCCAATCGAGACTTTTCGGGACCGAGTCATAGAACCTAGTTGGTGTATTGGGTTAGATGGCTTCTCTGACTATACACTGTAAACAATATTGTCTAGTTATAACATGACATTGAGCACGTTTCTGGGTTATGACCTTACAGTTTTAAAAATATCAGTTTTTAAAGTGGCAATTTAAGAAAAGTTGGCTTATAAGCGTTGATTTTCCAAAATGTCTGCTTATAAACTTACATCTTTAAATTGAAAGTCTATTATTACAAAGACTTGTCGAGTTATAACTAGAAAAGTGTTTAATGTTTGGTTATAACCGGACAGTATTTTTAACAGTGCAGAAAAGTACATTCATCTATCTTAATCTCAATATTGCTACATTTAATTTGTTTCCTTACTTTTATTTTTTATCCTTACATTTATTTCGTTTCCACTCAACCAGGTTACCACTGTGGCTCGGAAGCAGGCTGGAGTGATGTGCACTTCTTTCACACCTTCCCCGAAGGCACCAACTGGTCGCCTCGAATCGTAGTCTATGGCGACCTTGGCAACATCAACGGTCAAACTCTGGGTCGCATCCAAGATGAAGTGCAACGAGGCATGCATGATCTGATTCTTCACGTCGGTGACATGGCTTATGATATGCACACCGATAACGCACTGGTGGGCGATGAGTTTATGCGACAAATTCAACCCATTGCCGCCTATCTGCCATATCAAGCTTGCCCGGGAAATCATGAAGCTGCATAGTGAGTTTGTTTTGAGTTGATAAACTTTTGCAACACATTGAAATATTTTACTATTTTACTCTCTCCCTGCTATTCTCTTATTAATATTTCTTAAGAATATATTTTTTTACAAGAGAGCCAGCGCCGTCTGCCTCTTGTAAAAAACAGTGGAAAAGTTGCCGAGGTCAAACTCTAGTAGTAATTATAATTCGAAAAAATATACAAAAAAATTGAATCAAATTGAATGAGAATTCGAAGAGTTATGCACGACATTCAAATGGAATCGGAATAAGAATCATTTCATAATCCAGAATATTAGATTTGAATTGGCTAAGGATTCGAACCACAACAGTGAAAATTAGCTTCGAATCAGTGATAAATTCGAATTGGTTAATCACAGTAGAAGTAGGGTAACTTTCACAGTACAACAAAAAAATGGCAGAAAACCAAAAATGCCAGAACATGAACATAGAACATAGAAACCCACGACCATACTTTTCATTAAATAGATAAATTAATCTATGAATCCTTTTGGAACATTAAAAATGCTGTAGTCGATCTATAAATCTATAAAAATCTTAAAATTATCGTTTAATTTTAAAAATATTTGTTCAGCAACTTCTCCAACTACAACCACCGTTTTTCGATGCACTCGCAAGGCGACAAGCACATCAACAACTTCTTCTGGAGCTACAACATTGGTCCCGCTCACATCATCGCATTCACCACCGAGTTTCACTTCTTTGTTGAGTATGGCACCGCTCAGGTGATGACACAATACAGGTGGTTGGAACAGGACTTGATTGAGGCAAATAAGCCGGAGAATCGTGCTAAGCATCCGTGGATTATCACCATGGGACATCGACCGCTTTACGTTCAAAATCGCATTGATGAAACTGTAAGAGAAAATATGATGATTTGAAGTGGATTCGATTAGTTTAATTAATCAAATCATCATTTCTTTTCAATGTATACAGTTGCGCAAAGGCAACGCTGCCGGACTTGGTTTCGAGGAATTGTTCTACAAGCACGGCGTCGATCTCGAGTTCTGGGCTCACGAGCACAACTATGAACGTATCTGGCCTATCTACGACAAGAAGGTCTACAATGGAAGTCTTGAGGAACCCTACAAAAACCCAAAAGCACCGGTGCATATCACCACTGGATCAGCGGTAAGACAGATTTTGTAAAAACATTTAAATTGAATCAGATAAGAATTCAAATCGAATCAGATAAGAATTTGAATCAAATCTGATAAGAATTGGAATCGAATCAGATAGAAATCCGACCTCTCTCTCTCTCTCTCTCTCTCTCTCACTCTCTACTCTACTCTACTCTTCCAAAGTAAACATTGAGAATGAACTACAACATAATTGCGCATGCCTCAGTCGGTTATATAAAATTACATAGAGTAAATAGAAAGAATACTGTTTCACGAATAATCTGAAACGTATTATAAACGATGATGAAGAAAACGTAGAAACATTTTTATTTAAGCACCAAATAAAATCATAATTCAATGTTTTGAAATCAGGGATGCCGCGAGTTGCACACGCCAATTCGCAAACACCGAAATCCGTTTAGCGCTTTCATCGTTGAAGACTATGGTTTCACCTATTTGAATATTCTCAACTCGACCCATCTTCGGTTGCAACAGGTTTCCGAGGATAAGGTTAGTTAATTAATTTTTATTTAAATTATTATAATTTTTTACTATGAAAAAATATGAATTACAGCACGGCGCCATTATTGATGACTTTTATCTGATCAAGGAAAAACATGGTCCAGAAGCGTGGAAATGAAGTGATTACTCTGTTATGTAAACTTTTATTGTTGATTACAATATAATTATGCAATATAATAATATTAATAACTATAATAATGATGATGATAAAGATGAATAAAATAATATTACAGATAAAATAAATAATAATGTTCGATCACCGGTGCAAATGCCACCAACTATCCACGCGTAAGGATGTGGCTTAAATTACGTCTTCTATGAATGCCTTGTAAAAATGCCTAACTTTGTTTTGGATCCTTTAGATAAAAAATGGAGAGAAATTAGGAGAGAGAGAGAGAGCAGACACGTGAGCTTAAAATTTAAAAAAAATAAACAGTGGCGCCATCTATCGATATTATGAAAAAGCACACAAAACTTATTGCAATTTTCCTAAAACATACTTTTAAGAGAGATTGCAAACTTACATATTGCTAACTTACGACTGCTTGTCTTTACCGTATGATGAATATGCTAACACTTTTTTGGTTCACATACATAACCTTCTAGTTTTTATTTTTGTATTTTTTTAATAATTCACTAAGGATTTTTCATGTCATAAATAATATCTTTTTGGCTTTTGCCTTGTGGATAGAAAGCAAAAGCGGATTGCGTTTGGTTGTGGGTCTATATTTTGCTACAAAGTGCGGGTCTGGGAGTCTGCGCTAGAGTGAGAGAGAGAGAGAGAGAGAGAGAGAGAGAGAGAGAGAGAGAGACAGACAGAGAG